>BOPP01000146.1:2456578-2485948 GCA_017312745.1 Gryllus bimaculatus
GGGCCCCGAGGCCGACGAACCAGTTGCAACCGGCGCAGGACGCGGCGCGGATTGCCGCTGCGGCCGTTGGCGCTTCCAACGCTTTGTCTCACTAGAATGGTTCAAAACATTCTTCAGCTTGATAAGGGAAAAGGTTCCGTGTGGTAGATTTTTGATAACGTCATCTATTATGAAGTCACAGGGTAAAAGTTTTGAAGTCAATATTTGGCGAAATTGGATGAAGTACTGAAACCACAAGTCAAGTATCTATATTTTATTTTAGTGAAACGACCGAATTCAAATATTGCCTCCTTAACGACAAAAAAAGCGTTGGTAAATATAGCTTCTTACCACTCATCAATAGCTGTTCAATCTAACCCTTGTTTTCTCTAAACTAAGACTTTTGACGTAAGAACTTTTACCCTGACACCACAGTATAATTACTGATGACATCAACCGACTCTATAATATTACCCTCTAACATTCAAATTACTTTCGACGGCGAAAGGTATTTGGACAGTTGACGAGCACCATCATTTCGGTCTACGTGATTCGGAATTTCTCCGCACCACTATTTGGTCTTATTTTATGTAACAATTCCCCAACAATTCAAACCATCTCACATATTTTCGTTTTCGCAGATGAGACGAACACATCTCTATTTGCTTACCTCCGATAAATATCTAAGGTACATTGATTTATTATCGGTTTGTTGGCATAATTTACAGGACGACGCGTGAATTAAACACAGCTGATTAAATTAGTTCAAAGAATTGTAACACCCTGTGGTGATAATTACACAAACACAGCTGTGTTAACATAGTAACCGTTTTGCTTTACTTCTGTAACATGTTGTGGTAAAGTTAGTAAGTCAGCGTATCGCACGACGTGATTCATTGTATTAGCGCTTTATAGTTTACACATACTATGTATCTTTTTCTTTCTATTGAGCAGTTTCTACCGTTCGCGAAAGCCATTCGGAAGCGGAGTGGTGTATTCGGTAGAAGGGCGTTTGGGCGCACTGAAAGGGTGTTTTTTGTTGTTTTACTTTCAGAGAGGGATAGCGAGTGGGAAGGTTCGGTCGCGGGAGGGGTGGGGGCGCTGGCGACTTCAACGATCAATGTCTATCAATAACATCCTGTGGAGCTGGCGAGTGTGCACGCTCTGCGACCTGAGTCATCGTAATAGTAATGGGCCTCAGCTGTCGAGAGGTGACGCATCGAGGAGTCAAGAGGTCTCGCCTCGGGCGTGGGCTTTCCTCCTCGGCGGAAGTGGCGCCCGCCGAGTTGATCTTTCGATTTTACTTTCGCGGAATAAACAACACCTGTTTCGAATCGTCTCGTTTCGTTTCGCCAGCACGCTTCCTTAAGCACAAGAACCGTGGTCCAGCCAAGGTCATTGAGGGAGAAAAAGTTTGATCACTGGGGGGCGGATTGTAATGAAATGTCTTTTTTTTTCTTTTCCTGTAGAACAATGCCATTTAATATAGAAATTCATTTTATGCTATGACAAAACGAAACTACCCATTTTTTACGTCATTTTTTTCCTTTTTTGAATTTTTTGTCGATTTTGGCTCATAAGTCATTTTTAATGTATTTTTCACTGATTTCATTGATTTTAATATTTTAATGGTACTTGCTTCAAACAATATTTACAAGTTGCAACCAGTGTTCACCACAGAATTTCTGAGTAGCCTTTTCGATTTCTTCGCTCATATATTCTATTGTCAACCGTTATGAGTACTATGTAATTTGAGGAACCTGTGATGCCTGTTGGCTCCATTGTCATTCGGACGATTTCGCGATAAATAAAGGCAGAGATTTTATTTAAAAAAGAAGTTCAAACCTAAAGTTTGCAAGCTGAGTTTACTTTAACGAAAGGAAGAAGCTTCGATTACATCAATAACATATCCAACAGCTTCATCTGAAGTGGCTTTAATCAAACTTTGTTGTCTTGTTCTTTGTTTTCAGGGCATTTTTAAAGCATTTTAAGAAAATTGTATTGATCCTTTTGGGGAATGTTTTAGGTCATTAAAATCCACCCCCTAATGATCACTCACTTTACAACGGGGCTATGCTGAATATTATTTTTAACAACTCTTATTGAAAGGAACATTTTGTGTAAATAATACCTAAAAGTTGAACTAATTCGAAAAACGTAGAACTGCAATGAAAGTGTATGAAGAAAAAAGAAAAAAGATAATAAGATGGCTTTTTTTATTGTTTCATCACACAGTTTCATTTCAGTATACTAATTTCCCTCGAAATTTCTATGAAGGCTTTTAAGATTCTTGGTAGTAGAAAGCCATGACGATCAGGTGACTAATAGTTTCGTGTTTCCTTCTTAGAATTTACTGGCGTAATGCGTTCTTTTCCGACTTTAAGACACTTTACAATTTCCTTCGAGGCTGCCCTGGTATTGGTTACCCACAGTGGAACAGATCATATCGAAATATACCACTTATTTGTATTTCCTAAGAGGGATAAAGTTAATGAAAAGAAGAAATAACGTCTAATTCAAAGCAAAGAACGTTAATTGCTACTTCTTTTCCTGTTTCTATTGCAATTAGAACTTCTTTTTGGTTTGCATTGGACTGGTTGTTAACTCGTATGGAAAGTGACGAGGGAATTGCACTGAGATGGGTTGGCGAGCCGCTTCCCTAATGCATCTCCCAAACTGTCCGATGAAAAAAAGGATGTTCAAGGACTGAACATATTTACGAAAATAGAAAAAAATTCACTATATAAAGCTATGAGGACCCTTTCAAATTTTTCAGGCAGGGCCCCCCCGGGCCAGCTATGTGTCTATGATTGAAAACATTCACAGCACGCTTGTTTCCGTCTGAAATAAAACAATAACAACAAAAATATAATAATAAAAAATCAATAGCAATGTCATTAATGATAATAATGATGCTTGAAATGATGAAACGCGGAAAATAGATACCAATTTACATGTTATGTAATGCACAATACCAATAATTCAGTGAGTAATAACTACATAATAAAATGGCACGAAATGCAACGTTTATATTCGGTATGGGGCGGTGGTATAAGTGACAAGAGTTGGTACCAAGAGGTGTGGGAGAAGTGCGTTATAAATAGTTACGACGAAGTACTATTTGAAGGGTGACTTTCCTGAATGGCATTTTGTATCTCGTAGGTGGGCGTACGTCAACACCAAAAATTTACCACACTTGGCCGCACCTCGTTACACAGGCTCGACTAACTTCTTGAGCAGAAATAAAATAATAACTCGTAATTGAAGATGACTAGGAAACGACTTTGTGTAAATCGCAGAGGAGATAGTATTGAAATAGTGTTGTTACTGTTACAGATATAATATACAGATATTGAAAGTAAAATAAAAATTCCATTTTCTTAAAATACTCTTATCCGGTCATGTTTGCCTCGTTCTTTCGCCTGATTAGAAGTCGAGACCGGAAAAATATGTAGTACGAAACGTCAAAATATGTATATAAACATGTAATGAACAGCAAGAATATGTAATAAATATGTAAAATTGGATAAAATATGTCATATTAAAATACACTAATTAAAAAACATATTTACCTAATATATAATTACATTTATCAAATAATTCCTAAACAAATTTTTAAAACTGCAAACTTTTTAAAAATTATTCGGAAAGCACCAGTTAACGCACATTTTGCACCATACAACTTTCGCGTCAGTAATAAAAGATTCGTCTATTGCTATTCAGGACGGTAGTTTAGCAGCCACACTAGACGCAGTAGAAGCCCTCGTATAACCAACTGGCGATATCTACATCCAGCAATCACTGCAGCGGGCAGCATTCTCATCGAAGTGTTGAACATTGGCGATCGCCAAAGTTTCTCGGAAATTAAGGTTAAAGATCACGGCGTCAGTGACACTTTTCACACCTAAAGGTGAAAATTATCTCAGACGCTGACGCGCTCCCACAGTCACTGAGGTAACTGAAGGAGGCTCGCCGAACTCTAAAAACGTCTCCTTTCGACAGCACTCAATAATAATGTAAGAAAATATCTGATTTTTTTTATTCACCATTATTCATCATTCCGCATAGTAAAAGAGTGGGGTAGGAATTCCGGAGCTCAAGAAAACTATACCAATAGATCATACTTATCACCTGTACATTACGTTTTCTATTCTTTTTTGGCAAAATGTATATATATATATATATATATATATATATATATATATATATATATATATATATTTGCGGTGTGTGTATGTGTAAATTGTACAGCTTATCCAATCACAGTATAAATTTTGGATATAATTTGATCCTAATTATTTTATCGATGTCATTTCCCCACACACTTTCTGACGATTCCAGTCGTTCAGAAGATGCTGTACCAGCTGTCGTAGGTTTTCATAAAGATTCATCTATTTGTGACTTGATGCAAGATCTTCGGGATGGCTTCAGCACTGAATGTTAGAGACGAGTGTTTATCATTTGGTTTTAATTCCTTCGTCACTTGATAGATTCGAAGATGCCCACACACTTAGCCTTCTTTTTCTTAGATTTAACCTGAAGACTTTAAGCGTACGGAATTGATAATCCAATATCTTGCCAATTTTCTTCTTGGAATAAAACAATATCAGATCGAAAACTGAAGACTGCAGTTTGTGAAAATCGGTGTCCTAGTACAAACGATGAGAACAATTTTCCAAAACACACTGTGTACATACATATACATAGTTCGACACCTTCCGATCATGGTACAGAGCCGACTTTTGGTGGACGATTTTTGCTACTGCATCGTGGCTGTTCCTGTACTCTCATCCAGCTAAATATGTATAGCCCCATGTAATGTGCCGTTTCGATTAAATTTCTTCACCACCGTGCAGGGGCCATCATTCCACACTGTGTTCTTTAAGAAAATATTTTCTTTAATTGGATGTTGGAATTACATGATCTTGTATGGAGATCCGGAATCCTTTCATTTCAGGGAAAATCTGCCGGGAGATGTAACGAGTAATTCGACGATTCTGTGTCAACGTGTGCTTTGCAGACGTCATTTGAATGGCTTCCGAGTATGGAAACAGAATCGAAGGTTTTCTTAAAATACACCTATTCCATTCTCTGATTCCTGTTGTTCTTAGACGCCATGTTAATATTACTTATTATTCGTTGCTCCTTACAATCTTTTGAACCCTTTTCCTCTTCCTTTAAAATTCCATTTCGTTCACAATGGATATTAATAATTTGCGAAGGCTTGATATAGTGATCTTACACAGTGCTGGAAGTCATGTGATTGGACGGTATTGACACGGGACCTGACGATAATTCACATCTTTAGGTATTAGATGGGTATAGTACTTTGGGAAAGGAACCTCATCGAGACATTTTTTGTAACTCTTTTAGGACAGAATTTATTAGTTCTGAAAATCGAATGTGAACGCTGCGGAATCCTTTGAACCAGCAATTCTGAATTCAATGAAGCCCAAGAGCTCTCCAACTGTTTGCGCTTTTTTATTACATTTCTGATGTCATGGGTGGAGATTTCATGATAATGCGTAAGTTCGATTTTACTGGCACGGATTTGCTCTGCCTTTAACCAGGTTGCTTCGTTATTGAAATGGTTTTGTTATTATTATTATTATTATTATATTAATAATAATAATAATAATAATAATAAATTTAGAATGTGATCAAGCAATATATGAGCACGGTCTTCCATAAAAATTTTCAAGAATTACAATGAAATTTTTACACAAGGTTTCAACAAATTGCATTCACACATTGCATCCATATTTTTGTAAGGGTGAGTATTTTTTTTATCATCTGACCGAACTTGAAAGGCAGGCGGAGTGTCTTGTTCTGACGGCGGCTAAACACACTCGGCATTTGCCGAGCGTCAAACGTTGGTACTCGCCCGATCCAAAGCATGTCGGTGTTCTCGACTCATCAAAGAAAGCGAACATTCGCCGAACATGTCAGCTACTCGCGATTGGGCGAGCAGTCGCTCGCTACCCGCCGAATGCCGAACGTGTGTAGCGACCCGAGCCTCGCGCAGCGCCGCGTGCGGTGAGCGCAGGTAGCGGCGCTGGCGCAACCCGTCCCTCCCTCTTTTGTTCGCTCGGTGGCTCTTGCGCAAGCGCTGAGAGCGATGAGGGGGAGGGGGAGGGGCGCACGCGTGGAGGCGTGCCCGGGAGCCACCACCGCCGCCGCAACGGCCTCTCTTGAAGCCACCTTCCTGCGCGTCCTTTCTCCTCCAGGGGTTGGCAGGCGTGCATGCCGCTACGCTCACCAGCCTTGTAGGAAAAACACGTTTCTTCCCATTGAGGCGGCTCCACATATTCGGCAATCGCCGAGCATCGAGTCACTGCACGCCCAATCACGAACAGCTGATGTGTTCGGCGAAAGTCCGCTCCCTTTGATGTGTTCTAAAGACCGACACGCAGTAGATAGGGCGAATACCGAATGCAACATGTGTGGAACGGCCTTTTTGATAGTTTAACTCCCAATCTGTTGAATATACGCGCACCATTAGTAACAATTGTACGAAAGCTTTAACTCATCGATTATAATGCTATTGCGCCTTCTAAGGCATTATTAATCATTTTCTTAGAAATTCTTACATTCAACCACACAATAAAATAATCTAACAATTATGAAAAACGCCTATTTTCGTACTTTATTCACCCACGTCTCTGGGCTGTAAAGAATATTCTAGGCGAGGAACCAACTTTTTGTCCGACGAGATGCACAATGGCAATGAAAAGACATGTTTTTTTAAGCAGTTTCATGGTCTGTTCTCTGCGCGTCGTCTTGTTGAGGAGGACGCGCTGCCACCGCACCGAGACGCGCAAGATCTTGATCGGAGTACGCTCATCAAATCCGCTTGCGCTCGTCCTCTTATTTGCGTTCAATGGGACCCCAGTGGGAGATTCTCACGCAGCCGATGCGTGGCAAGCACGAGGCAGATTTCGCTTTTGCGCTCGTGTTGGCACTGCAGAGGCTTTGTTGACAGACCTTGAATTATCTCTCCTTGGAGTTCGGAGAGCCCAAATACGTTGTTCGTGGTTTCCGTGACCGCTAGAGAACTGCGCAAGTATTAAGAATTTGTTTTGCACGTTTCTGGACTTCTCGAATTAGATGCGTCTGTGGCACAACAATTAAAAGAACCTATCATATAACAAAATACTCTTCTTAAAAGTTCGTTCTTAAGAGACTGAAGGAGCATAACAAAAAATACAAGTCAAGAAATTTTCTCCTTTAGTTTTCAAACCACTTCAAGGGAGAAAAAATGTCCGCGAAAACAACTGCTTTATCTACTAACAAATGTTTTAAGAGAAGAGAAAAAAGTTTTACCGAAATAAACATATTTGATCAAAAAGTGTATTACAGACGTTATTGGTTTCATATTTTTATTTATTTCTTTTTTTACACCTATTAAAATGTAAGGAATCAAAACTGGGCAACTTGTTCGCAATTGTTGCTCTTTAGATACCAAAATCTGTGCACGAATTCCTCCACTAAAGGTTGCGGATTGCCTTAGCTCGCTTAAATTCATTTGGATATTTAAAAGAGTCGCATTGTCTGTTACGTTACACCGAAATGAAACACCTGTTCGATTCCATGATGTTAACTTGCCGTTTTCAATCTCACGTATTCCTCACGTCGGAACATGGTGAATTCTGAGATTTTCCTAAATGAATTTTGAAATTGTAGCAGTTCGATGAGCGGAGCTTACGGTTTACAAATATACAAATTCACTGTCTTCTGAGAAGTAGGATCAGCGTGAGAGCAAAAGTTGTGGAGAAGCATTTAATGAGTCCGTTCAAAATTAGAAGCCTGTTGGTTTACTCGAGAGAAGAAGAATTCCTCGATGGGTCGCGTCGTGACGACCTTAATTCCCGCTCCCTCCGCAAGGGGGGGGGTCGTTTCGTTCCGCGCAGCCGCCCCCGCACCGCGAGCCGGAACTGCCAATTGCCGCGCGGTGCGGAGCGGCGTCTGGGAACCGACTGCACTTCCGGGCTGGCTCCGGCGCCGCCCCGCCCCGCTAGAGAACTGCGCAAGTATTAAGAATTTGTTTTGCACATTTCTGGACTTCTCGAATTAGATGCGTCTGTGGCACAACAATTAAAAGAACCTATCATATAACAAAATACTCTTCTTAAAAGTTCGTTCTTAAGAGACTGAAGGAGCATAACAAAAAATACAAGTCAAGAAATTTTCTCCTTTAGTTTTCAAACCACTTCAAGGGAGAAAAAATGTCCGCGAAAACAATTGCTTTATCTACTAACAAATGTTTTAAGAGAAGAGAAAAAAGTCGCTTTCCTGGGATCGCTTCCCAGGCCGATAAACCACGTTCGAGGTTGGCTCGTTGATTGATTGATTAGTGATTCCGGACGCGACACCTACTAAGGTAATTTGTCACGTAAGCGTAGAGAATTTTTTTTATCGCGGGAGTTGGCGGTGATCTTTCCCCGGTGGAGAGCGAGATCCGGCACAGACCTACCCGTCTGCTTGCAGAGTTATCCCCAACCAGGTATCTCCCACCAGCGTGGCACCGCCCCAGCTGGGAGACGCTCTAAGCTCCGGGCGGGTGTGGTAATATAGTGTATATTAGGAAGTTTAAGTTAGGGGGTGAGGATAGAACAAGGAAGAAGGAGGAAAAAACGTGCGGTCCGTGGCCTGTTTCATGGAGTACTGCCTCGGCTTTCGTCTGGGATTATTAGAAGAAACTACTATAAACTACCGATGAGAGCATCCGGCCGCTAGAATTCTCCTCCAGACAGCAGCTGAATTCGACCTAGCTATCTACCGAGTGTCGAAAATCCGCCACCGTCGGGACTCTAACTTTAGGACCTCCCGGTCATAGACACTGCAGTGACATCAATATTGATGCCCTGATTCACCTAAGTCAACTATAGTTGGTTTGTATGCGTAGGCGGTTCTTTATTTTCAAGAAAGAGGCACTGAAGTGAAACAAGACTGTCGTGTTCTGGAATTAAGAGTAGAGTCCTAGCAGGTAGAGGACATGAGCTTTTCTTTCAAAAAATAAATATCGCCTACAGCAGTAGTAGCTGTAATCCAATAACGGGCCAGATCATTAGATTACTAAACATTCACGGCAAATTAAACTATGTATGTTAAATAGCTTGCAAAACTGTCTTCACAGAAAACAGAGTGCTCTTCTACACACAAAAATCGAAGAAATTGGATTGCATATTCTTCAGTAGCTATCCTAAATGTTTTGTGTTTGTCAGGCGTTTGGGTCATGTGTATTTAATATTACTTCATCTTTTGAACATACTAGTATTATTTTTACAGACTCTCGTCAGAAGGTCTTTTGCCTCGCGCCAGAGGCTTGAAAATAGCGGCATTCAGGAAAGTGGGGATCACACACGAAGCCAGATTATATTAAGCAAGTACGCCACTGACGTGTCTTTCACTTCCTCCTAACTGTAGTACGAATAGATTCGGAAAGAAAGGACTCAAATCCATTTTATATGACGTGCAGTCATCGCGAATGCTTCCAAAATTCTTAGCTCCGGACAGATTCCCTTCCAACCATTGACCAGTGAAGGAATCTAGAGGCAGCTCTCTCGGCAAGAAATTGGAAATTGACCCCTCGCTACCCCTTCCTTCCGTAGGACCAGGAAAATCCATCAGATTGCAGAGAAACGAGCTCATCTTATTGTATGTAGTGAAAAATAACACTTGAATGGAATTTTGGATCATCCATTTCTGTGAGTATTAATTCAATAAAACTCCACGTGCACCGTAAATATGATTATGATTGGCATATGATCGAAATAAATCGCCTTATCCCATCTTCGAGGTCTCTGAAGCGGCCCCCCTAGGGATTCTGGGCCGCTGACTAATCTTGACGCGCATTGTAGGACCCCCGCAACAACGCAATGCAGAGTGGCGAAGCGATGGTTGACAGATTAAAGTGCTAAATGATTGAGATGAAGAGAGGAGAGAAAGGAAGGGCAATGTGCCTCTTCGACTCGACCTTCCCTGAAAGTGTTCGAGAAGCCAAGTATATTTGACAACAATGCAAATGAACGAATAGGACACGTATGGAGTGTTCCTTAGAGATGGTGGTGATTTAATACCAAAGTTCATGATAGTTAGCCGTGTCTCGTAATAATAATAATAATAATAATAATAATAATAAATAATAATAATAATAAATAATAATAATAACATTCGGCCAGTTTGAACTCTTTCTTCGGCGTACTTTTGGCAAGGCAACAGGATTCAGACCATCGTTTCCAACCGCGATTGAAAACTATTTGGTGAAGCCGAATGATGAATGCCTACTGCATGCTAGATGACCAAAATACTGATGTGATCGTAGGTTGACTTCTAAGAACGTACTTAACTAAAAAAATATCCAAATGCTACATGCTTATTTTCATTTAAAGTTGATAATTTAAGTGGTGAGTATTCCACTCGTGAATTAAAAAAAATAGTGGTTTAACACGACCGAGTGTAGGGTCGGCGTGATTTAACTATAGCCAAATGCCCCAACAGGAGGTATATCTCAAAAAAAATTATCGCTTTCGATCCGATTTTTCTGGACCTTCTCTCTACCTGCCATCTAACACTCGGCATGCATTCTACTTAGGAGGTTGTACGAATTAATCGGTCGCTATGTCATCTCCAATAAACTCGCATATTTACAATAACATTAACCTCTTTGATTTAGCGTAGTTATTTTTCAATATTTTGGCGTATTTTGAACTCTGTTGGACATCATTACATTTGTGGAATAGTTCAATTAAATACCACTCGTGCTTTAGAAACCCCCTCCTCCCTTCGTGAGTTGAGGATTTATCGATAATTTCCAAAACACTCGTGGTGGTACCTGTGATAAATGATACGACAATGGTTCAACAACAGGTTCAATGTTCATCAGAACCTCTGGAAAATTACAAAAGTTCAATTACACACACGTTCCATTTATCATTATGCTTTAGCCGTTAGTCAAAAATCTACTCGCACCCGGCGATCAAACGGAGGCCCATGGGTGGGAAGCAAGCGTGCTGGGGCGGTGCGCGAGCGTGACGCGGCGGAAGCACGCTGGCCTCGCACGGCGTCGCGTTCCCACTTCCTGCACCACTACTCCCCCCCAGCCCCCCCTCACTCAGCCCAAGACCCTGAGGCTGGAGGAGCCCCGACCGAGTGACTCGTGGGAGCGGGAGGGGAGATCGGCGAAATGCTTTCGGGTTGGAGCCTCAACAGCAGAAAACACGCCATTGCATGTTTAAAGTCTCTTTGTTTCCTACCGCCTTTTCTTTTTCTGGTGTTTTTTTATTCGATCTGCTGTCTTTGAACACGGAGCCAACTTGGGCAATCACGAACGTTGAGCTCATGTGGAAAGGTGGGCGAGTGTGTTGACCTTTAAAAGGGTGCTCTCCGAATATGGATTTTACTAGGATTTTTTCCGTACCTCTGTATTTTACTTCAGTCTCCACATTCTAGGTAGTTAGCAAATTTGTTGCTAATTACCTCGTCCTCAGCGACAAGTTTATATACGGAAAAATAGACCCCCTTTTAGAAAGAAAATCCTTCCATCTGAAAAGTCACACTTTGCATGTGTCAATCCGAAACTCTCAAAATAAATCACGCATCAACATTTTAGTTGTCCACAACCCACACAACCATAAGAAAATAGACAATTTAACTTGCGTTAAATGTGTATGCTTTGATTATATGCTACGGTCTTGTCAGTACCGCAGGGCAAGTCCCGTTGCACTTGCAGTTGAACAACCTAGGTTGGACGAAGTTGGGGTGGCGGTTCTCGAGAATACACAGGCATCGCGAAAAGACGTCTTAACTACGAGTATTCAGTACGAATGGTCCCGGCATTGCTTCGTTATTGCTATGGGACAGAATAATCAGAGTTAGACGCCCTTTATACTTCAGGGTACGACGAGTTGCATAGTTCAGGGGAGCTTGAGTCATCTTATACACCTAAACCATCATCAACGCCCTCACATGTCCGATTAAATTTAAACCACTCCTGAAACATTCCCGATACTATTAAGAATAGTGAAAATTTCAGAAAAGTGAAATTGATCCAGTGGTTTTTGCGTCTTTGTGCGATAGACATACGCAGATTCTCTTATTTATATACAGATTCAGTTCGGCCACGCTAAGCGCTGCAGTTTGAAGACACTGAACCTGTGCGGTGCGCGATGTTCTGGAAACGCGACTAGCTGCAGCCGCAGCGGTTCGACCCAAGTGCGAAAGGAGCCTTTCCTCGTGATCTCCCAGTCCAGCGTCAGCGACCGTGCAACGCGGCACGAAGGCGGCCACGACCAAAACATCCGCCTCTCGCAGCCCGCTCCCCGTCCCTCCCCGCCCACGCCTCCGCTCGCTCCTACTCCCGCTCCCGCTCCCGCTCTCGCTCTCGCCGAGGCGACCGGTTCTTGGCGTCGGCGGAGGTGCGGTCGCCGACCGCCGCGCCGGTCCAAGGCCGCTGCCCGGAGAGGCCGACGCGCCGCGCCGCGCTCCGCGAGCTATGAATAGGTGTAATACCCCACATTATCATCCCAATTTTTCTTTTTTTACACAGCTTGGTCCGCAACGGGATGCAACGTTACCCATGCGGCCCGGAATCCCTACGCATCAGCAGAGGATATGCGAACTCCGTGACCCTTTATTCGGCTACTGCCCTTTATTTGTGGTTTAAAAAACTGACCGGCATTGCATCTTGTGGTCTCCGCCGGTGACTTTATTATCCTACCATCAGAATCGCGTGGGTGTGAGGGAACAATGAATGGGAGTGCAGTGCCTTCGAAATTCGGAGCCCCGGAGGTGTGGCTCTGGTGCAGAGACCGTAAGATGCGGCGTCCCTCCGACGACGGAGGGCAGATGTGGATGGGTTCTTTGACAGGAATCGCAATTGGCTTAGAGGCTAGATGATGGCCAACTTCTGAGTTGCCTACGACCCGGTCGTTTCGAAATAGGAAAAGGAAGCGCCTCCTCAAGAATACGAGAAGTCCAGCTCTCTTCCCGTGGGCTTTGGAAAGCCTCAGTGGTTGCTTCAAAAGGTGTCCTGAGGAGACCCCGGGAGAGGTCTCCAAACGAATGATTCCAGATCGCTTTTACCTAACCCTCTGCCTATTCAGGACTGAAAAAAATACTGAGCGCACTCCTGAACTCCCTTTCTTCTGAAAGGGAACGGATCAATATACTTTCACTTGAATTATGACTTCCTTTACCTTTTTATTTAACTACATAGCAAAAAATAAAGTAATTAGACATATCATTAGCCGGCCGAATTTTTATTTTGGAGGATTGGTGAGAATTTGTAGTTACTATGGAGGAATCTCAAGATACTTTTAAATGATGCAACAGTTCTTCTTCATCTGCTGAAGGGACTCTTCTGTAGTTGAATGACAGTACTTTCCATTGAAATTGAAGCAGTCTTCAATCGAGAAATCATTACTTTTTTAAAACCTTAGTAATTCCGTAACACACAAAATCACACATAAAGGTAACGTAGTAGTTTAACATTATTATGTAAAATGTATAGGTACATGATGTATCGAACGAGAAAATTTCGGAGACGATAACATTGGTTGATGATATATCCCAAAATTCCCTTTAAAAGTATTGTACACATTCGTTCAGATTTATATGAAAGAATATCCACTATCTGGTGAACTGAGAATGGGTTGGCAGGTGTTGAATTCAACATCATGAGTAATCGCTGAGCCAACAAACGTCTGATAGCAGCGATGATAGACGGAGCGATCAGAAACGGTATCTCTTCTGATAAGATAATATTAAATTGTGGATAACGTGTGTACGTATTTAGGAATCCAGGCTACGAGTACATCAAGAACAAATAATAGAATTACCAACATTTAGTCTATTTCATAGAACTACAGTCCCTCTTTGACAATGTGGATAACTTGCCAGCAACACGTAGGCCTATGTCAAATGAGCTAAGAATTGATGTTGACGTTTATTTTATCTATACTACGGCATTAACAGCATTTTTATATAATAGCCTTTGTCAATGTCATTAAAGCCATACATCCTGAACAGAAATACAAATCCTGAGCTATAACGAAACCTTTATCCCTTCATTTCTACGGTGCAACACCTCAGAATATTCCACCTACGTGTAAAAAACTTGCACTGCTGATGCATTTAATATCTTATTGTTCGTTCATCCAAAATAATATTTCTGACAGTTATATCTTTTCCGAAAGTAAAAACTCACTTTTCTGTAAATTACTTTCTTTGAATCGACATGACATCGTAACGAAGACTGCAGATTATGTTAACGTAAATATTAATCGAACAGCTGAATAACACCCTTAAGATTTCCAACTAATATTTACAAAAATTTTAATTGCCAGGATTAAGCTTTTTCTTCTCTAAAATGTTTGAATTTAAATATTGAATGACCCACGTGTCAATAGCTACGCTTTCTGAGTAGAGCGTGTGCTGGTTTCCTTTGTTTATTACTAAGCACCTGTAGTTCTCAGACCTGACCATCTAGTTACGATAACGCATATTCTCCCCCACCATTCACATATCGGCCATGGATGAAAACCGATGCACTAGGGACTCTTAGAAGTTGTACGTCTCGTTTGATTGCGTATTTGTAAAAAGTTTTGTCGTTAGTTTCGCATATGGACATTAGCGTCCGTGATATATGTTTATGAGGTATGATCGTAATTGTCTAATGTTCAAAACAAAGGGTAAATTAAAAATAAAGTAATTAACAATAAAGATGGACAAGCGCAATGTGCATTAGCAACTTGAGCAACTGCATGTAGTGTAATAGAAATGCAAATAATTGTTGGCGGAGAATCCGGTAATGAACCCCAAGTAGGCTGAACTCCGCGTCGGAGGGGAAGAGAAAGGTCGATGAATCGTGAAGGCGTCGAAGCAAAACAGCCGCCTGTGCCCAGAGGGCGTGGCGCAGCGCGGCGCGGCGCGGCCCCGATTCGTTCGCTCAGGTCGCTGCTCTTGTCGCCCCCGCTCCCGTCCATCGCCCACGGCCACGGCCACGGCCAGCGCTCTCGCCTCCGCCCAGCCCAGTGAAAATTGGATCGTTTCTCTAACAAATTAATTTGTAAAACTCCTGAATGGTGACGTCCGTGGCCTACTATATCCAACTTCAAACAAAGGAACAAACTAAGCAGATAAAATCGCTATCCATTTGTTATATGTTAAATGACAATGTCTAATTACGAAACCCCCTCCGTCTGCCCAATTTAAAATGTCTACTTACGAGAGAATTTACATTTTTATATCAAAAGTATTGTTGGGCTTTAAACTGCGTTTTTAAAAAAATTAAATAATGAAGTAAATAGACAAGTTAAAACAAGTTGGAATATAAAATATACTACGTATACTCTGAAAATATCCTTTCCAAAACTTTTACCTCTTGTGTTTTCCGAAGATTTTTATTTAACATTATAACACGTTTGAAAATGAGGTCCTATATTATGAACATTTGAAATGAGACATACCTCCAAGAAATATTCTTTTAGAGGTGAAACAAATATTTACATTCAGCCTTATAGTTCAAGATAGAATTCAACGGTTTTCGGATACCGTTTAACCTAAGAAAAACGCAGTTTTTGTTTACAATATTTGGCAGCGTGACTGATATGCGCTTCGAAAATGTATTGATAAAGAAAACTAAAAAAACGGAAATATAGGTACGCCACTTTGAAAACTAGTTCTTTGATAAGGTACCAAATCTCGCACAAAGCAATCGAGTTTCTTATTTAATTACTATCACATAATTACAAAATTGAACTCATACATTGTTATTCCATATATATATATATATATATATATATATATATATATATAGTATATAGTATATATATGTAATATATATATAATGTATATATTATATATGTATAGAATATGTATATATATATATATATTATATATATATATATGTATATATATATATATCCTGTAACTATTAATATATGTATATATATTATATGTATATATATATTTATATATATTTATATATTATATGTATATATATATATATAACTCCCAACAGGTTGCCTAATGTATCTACTCTACATTGTGTTACATGTAGTGGTACTCTTATATTAATACAGTATTGGTAAAATTTTAAAAGAACATAAGTATATAAAATCTACAAAATAAATTCAATTAAAGGAAAGGACAATAATGTAATATATTGTGCTATCCTTAACGCATTCTTGAAAGTACCCGTAAAACAAAGATGAAGGATAGACGAATGGGCAGGCGTATGTTACAAAAAGTCACTTGTGGGTTACAAAACAAACAATGTGACGAAAACAGGAGGCAAGCAAAGTAGGGGGGGAAACGGTATAAACTAGTGGTGCCACAACTCCTTTTGCTCTCTTGCATTATTTGTTACAGTTTCCAAAAATAATAATTGACCCCACGGAAATGTTACCACCCACAAAAGTATTTGGCCACACTGAAATTCGAAATCAGGTACACTAAACCCTCGTTAACATGAATTCCAAGGGTCTGAAATAATCTGTGTTCTTGTTATAAAACTCGTGTTATCCGATTTTTATATTCATCCTCATTTATAGTTTCTGTGGCGGCACCCAAATTTTGTTCGTTTGACGACAAATTTTGTATTATCGAGAAAATTCAGAGAATTCAATGAAAGTCGGACCTGCCTAATTTTTGTAAGACCCGCTTTTGTTTCGCACTATCGGATAAACAAATTGGCGCCGTTTGGGAAAATTACCTTTATTTCTAGGAAAAACCACTCGAATTTTGAAAAAAATTGTAAATGCCTTCTCGAATCTCGAATTTTGAAAACCAGATTGCATTCAAAACAAAGATTTCTAACTTCAGTATTCTAGGCAGAGCCTGAAACTTCTGCTATTTTCAAAATTTCAGAGGGTACAACGAAAATCGCATTGCGCCATTTTTATAATCGTACTTTGCTATAACCGAGAAAAAATGAAAAAATCATTAAGAAACATTTTTGGATTGTAGCATTCTAGTTTCGAAGTAAGAGTGTACAAACGATCGATTTCATAGTGTCTCTGATTTCGCGTTTCTCAACTTCAAATGCGCAAAATGATTCTCACTCACAATCATGTAACTTCAGTGGTTATCAAGTAGTTTTGCCACATGATTCACTGCGCACTTATCTATAGGCAGAGGAGATAACTTTTTTCGACGGTACTCCATAAACGAGGGTTACCGGCCATGTGGATAAGCTAATTTCGCAATCTCAAGCCATCGCTGCGTGCTAGAGGCAGAGAAGGAATTTGCTGAAGAATATCGATCCATGCGTCTTGTAGCCCTTCTTTCTCTTGCGAGATGATAATCAGGTGGTCAAATCTACTGATGTTATAATAATTTCTCATTCGAAGTCGCGCTATTGTAAGTCTTGACAATTTAATCGAATGCTCCAGACCTTTTTCTTCGACAATTATCGTTACGTGTGCGAGTGCGAAGTTCATCATATTTAACCATTAACCAACTTAAAGAAACGGTCCTGCCGTGTTCTTCCGTCAGCATTTCAGATATACGAAACAAAAAAGGCTATGCAATTTAATGTATAGAAACTGAACATTCGCGAAAGATTCAGTATTGCCATCACTTGGAACCTTATTTACAGGCGAAAATTCTCTTTGCAACTATAGTACTGTATAAAACAAACCTCCTAGAACTAGAATTGTCAACAAGATTTGTTTTATTTGAGAACCTACTAGTAGTTTCCCATTGTGCAAACAACCAAATTACAGACTTAAAATAACGTCTTTATCATAGTATAAGATTACTCACACTTGCGCTTACAGTGAAAGATTACATCTCAATTCAACCAAGATTCTTCCACCCGATCACTCCGTATCTTGCCTTCAAATGTTTCTGCTTATCGTCATTGCACATTCACCTTTAACAAAAAAGCTTCTCTGCACATACTCACTATCGGTACAACAGAAGCTTGCAACGCCTACCAGTTTAGAGACTTACAAGATGCAAGAGGTTAAAATAATACAGTGTTTAATGCAATTTACAACGATTTACCTTAGGGCGTCCTCCACTACACTCGAGTGAACATCTGCAACGTAACGGTGGCGACCTGCTCATGTAGGGAGAATGAGGATTTCGCTGATGCCCCAACCGTGAATACCCTCGTGCCGCTCCGTAGAGCGAAAAGACTTGTTAAAAATTGCTTCCGCCAGTTTCCGCAATTGACCAGCAGTGCTTGTCAAGCGATTATTCTAGAAGTATTACTTACTATAAGTACTATTATATTAAAAGTAATGTTTGGAAGGGCTTGCAGTATTATGAGCTTTACAATCTGCATTTCCCGAAGAGTAAGGAAGAAATATGAAAGGGCAAAAAAGCCAATCGGATTTCTTTGTGTTGCTAAGAAGAATCTCTAGAGCTATTACGAAATACTGTTCAAGCTTCACAAGAAATTTATTCAATGAAATTTAAAAGACATAATCAAGTACTTCTAGGAAGGCGAGTCGAAGCTGTTGCCGCAGGGTCAACCACGACATGGACAGTACCCGTCCTCCCAAATCTGATGCTGTGTTCATTAGAAGCTTAACGAAAAGCAGTTGAGCGGTTGGCTGTGCCTGAGGCTAGAACAGCTGAAGTGAATCTCGTGGAAGCCCTATTAGGAGACTGTGCCTGGCGCACAGCGCTCACTTCCTCCGCCTCCGTCGCGCCATCTGGTGCTAACCGCCTGCAGTGAGAGTGCACAGCGAGACGCCACGCTGTCCTGTGGTGAAGGGGAAGGCAGTGGAGGCGACCGGAAGCTTGACCCCTGGGGCGGAACTAACGGAGTCCGGGGACCCTCCAGTTGGAGGATTCCGCCATCAGTAATATATTGCCCAGAAATTCTATTTCGGGGTCGTGTGTAGTACATTAACCTGTTTTAACCATTAACATTCACATTTTCTTAGAGAGATGCACTCGAATTGTCCTCCTGCGCACCGCACCTTTAGTACCTATCGCTCAAACTCTCCGACGAGGCTGAGGACAAGGCTTGACAGTCTTCGTCGCTGAACCTTCGAACGCAGGTCATTCAAATTAAAATAAAAACGTTGGAAAATACGACGATTTACGTTAGTATTTCAATGCTTACAAGTCGTCAGCAGATCAGTACATAAATTTGTAGTACCCGTGACTTAAACTTATACCACGATTACAAATGGGAATTTCGTAAAGAAAAAAAATTGAGGAAAACAAAACATGCAAAAACTCTTTAATTAATGATTCATAAACAATTACTTTTTATGAGTAAATAAAAAAATAATTGATGTTAGATTATTATTCGAAATAGCAGGTAATTAAGGTATTAGACAAAATAAGTACTTGTGGCAATAAGTTAAGCATCATGACAGAGTTTCGACAAGTTGCGCAAAGCCTTGTGCATTGCCAACCAGACACCACAAGCGCTGTAGGCGAAGGCGGAGTGCTGGTTTTAGGAGTAGAGAGGGAACTGCACGGAATCGTGCGACGCCGCCTCGGAGGCGTGCGGAGAGAGTCGCGAGGAGCTGAGCGGCTCTAGGTCTGCGACAGATGAATGATAAAATTGTAGAAAAGGGGAAAGTGTTTTATTGACACGTCTACGGGAATTCATTACCAGATTTTAAAAAAAAATATCGGATCATTTGAAATAGCATTGGTTATTCGGGTCTTCAATTATTCTTTGAAAAAATTTCATTTTCCTGAGAAGAAAAGCCAAGACGACGGGGACTCCTTCGGAATTGGAAGGAGGCCTGTTTGTCTGTTTCCTCCATCGTTGCTGGTAAGTTCTACGGCAATACACACGGCCACAAAGCTCGACTCCCCACTGATCTGCAGCAGTTTTGTTTAGGTGTTTGACCATCCACCCTATAGCCCAGATCTCGCTCCTCCCCTCTCACCAGCTATCTTTTCTTTCATCTCAATAAATTCCTCTTCTGTCGTCATTACTAGCCTCACAGTGACGCAAGTGCCAGGTGGCTGTCATCCACTGCAACGCAGGCATTGATACCCTATCTCAGGTGGCAGACCTCTACGACACAGGGATACGAATATTGACCCCACGCTATGGCAAAGTCTCAGTTCTGGAGGTGATGTTAAAAATAGTGCAACAAGTAAAATTGAGTTTTCTTTTTGTTGACGGCCTAAGGAAACGTCCTAGATCTTAACTGCGCGTTCACAAGGCGTGCAAAACATGTCAGACATAACCTTTATTATTTATAAAATTTCAACATTCAAACAGATCTTAGGGAAGGGTAGGTTCAATTGATGATACGAACAAAAAACAAACAAAACCAGCCCAAAATCTGCCCAGTGAACAATAAATGCCGTCCATTAGGCGTTTATAGAGGGGAATTTCGCAAAATGCATTTTCTTCTTGCGAGACGAAAGCTGTTTCAGCCCTATATAGCAGCGAGCGGACCGTGGTCTGTGGCTGTGGATGTGACGGGGCGAGCGCTGAGCGGCGCGGCGCCGGCGCGGTGCTCGTGCCGTCGCTGTCGCTGTCGCAAGCGCACGGAGAGGCAGGCGAGGCGCAAGGCCGTTAAGCTCAAGAGGTGGGGGAGCGGCGGTAGAGTGGGCGGAGCAGGGCGGGGCGGGGTAGAGTGCCGGCCCAGGTACAGTTATGCGCGCGAAAGCCCCGGCGGCGGCGGCGCGGCCTGGCGCTCGAACTCTCTGCCTGCGCATCACATCGCACCGCACCATGCCACGCCACGCCACGCGACGACGGTTTTCTCTCGGCGCGTCCGCCGCACCGCCAGGGCTGGCCAAAGGCTCGCCCGCGGCCAGAGCGCGCAACGTGCGTTGAGGTTCGCTTTGGCAATCGAACTGCCCGCAGGCTCATTGACTAGCTACAGAACTACACTGTCTGTACACGACAATAAGCTTTTTCTAGATTTGATTCTGAACGCAGGGAATCGTTTTGACCAGTACTCATCTTCCTCTGAAATCCCCATGATTTTATATTGCTTACGAGTTCTTGCAATATTCAGAAGAGATTTACTTTAGTAAAAAAATAGGATTCATAATCTATATAATATCGTCCAATATTATTTGCTCAGAGCTATGTGGGTTTTGTTGTTTGAAAAAAATGTTTTCGGTAATTTCGTTTTGAATAGCTTCTAGCTTGAATAATGATTATTTGCTACATATAATGTTTTATACTATTGAATATACGCCTCGTGTGGTTTATACATGTAGTGATTTGCATCCTGGAATTTCTAATATAGAATTTTAATTATAATCGAGATTTAGTGCAAATTTGCTCTTCAATAGATTAATTACAGAAAACACGGAAAATATTCAAAATAACCAATCCCCCATGAACGCTTACACAGACATCTAGGACACTCCTCTCTGTTCATCCCGTGTCCTCAAGCTACTGTTCTGTGACGCGATTATTGATTACTTTCCATTAGAGATACGAGACAAGAAAGGAAGTTCTAAGTGGCGTGTCTTAAGTGAACTTTCCCAGCACCAAATTCGATAGAAACTGACATGTGTTGCGCATTCGACCACTGCAGAGAGTAATTAGGGAGCGAGCGAAGCGTTTCAGAGCACTAGAGGAAGCCAAGCTTGTTATGGCCTTCTGCGACGCGGTGTCACCTGAAAGTGCTTGGGAACTTCAGACCAAAGAGTTTCGTCGCCAACTCTTATCTGGGATACAATGCAAAGTACCTTTCCGTCCTGAAATTGTTTCAGTAACTGATTTTACTTTTATTTTTCTACTTAGTATTACATTTGAAGAGCAAAAGATCGAAACGCATTAACCCAAAATAAAAACTAACAAGCGAAGTGGTCATGTCTCATGATTTAACATTATCTATGATATATATATATATATATATATATAATTTATATATATAAATATTATTTATTATTAATATTAATTATTAATTATGAGATGTTTCTGCACAAACATATCGATCTGAAGAACAACCTCGGAGCAAACATCAATGTTATATACCAATGGTTTTTGTTATTTCCACCGCCGACCCATAGCGAAGGATGGTGAGTCCCTAGCTGCTGTGCCGCCCCGCCAGCGGTGCGTGATGGCCGAGTCTGCAAAGGAGGGGGGGAGGGGGCATCCGGAGCGCGGTGGGCAGGCAGGTCGGCGCCCCATTGGCTCTCTCCGCGGCGGGGCGCTTCGCTCGCTCTTCTCAGACTGGGCGACTGGCGAGGCCTGGTCCAGGAGGAAAATTGCTCGTGACCCGCGAACTGCCAATGCCAAGTAGACGGGCGTGACACACGACTTGGCGAAACTGGAGTACCGGGTCTCTGATACCGAGTGTTAAGTCGCCTACGTCGCTTGAATGCTGGAAAATTTACACAATATTATTAAAAGAGGGGATTAAATTAAGCGGTTAAATGAGGTTTTACGTTGTCGTTGGTGCTATAAAGTTGTGTCTCTATCGAAACACTGTTGCCACGCCTTCACAGCACGCGCGCGCTCAAACGTTATGCACAACGAAATATGATGCAACGTGTTGGTACAAAAGCGTTTAGTATAAAGCTTCTTCACATGAATCGAGAGAACCATAACGTATGAACTGAGAGGATCTCTGCTCTTGTAGTTACAATTGTATGTTACATGATACGCATCCACGCAGGGGCGACCGGAAGGGGTGACAGCTGGGGGCAACTTGCCCCAGTCTCCGACTTAATCGTGGCCCAGATTTTTATTATTATTATTATTATTATTATTATTATTATTATTATTATTATTATTATTATTATTATTTCACTATAAGTTATTTCTGATGCATGGGGAAATGAATTCTGTTCATGAATTTGGGGGAAGAGGCAACTTTTTGTTTGAAATGAGTTCCCGTGGATCAACTGCCCCAGGCCCCTGGTTTTCTCTAGACGCCCCTGCATCCACGTGGAATTCTTACAGGCAAGACGATTTTGCGGTAGTTTTTCTCGGAATTCTCCCGTTTTCCTGCCTTCCCATCCCATCACTGCTCCATCCTCATACTATATATTTAGCATTTACCCATTAAAAATATTAATACATTCATCTACCACAGATAATAGATGGTACAGGCACTGCTGACATACTGAAGAAGAGGAATAATGATATTCAACACACAAAATACTAGAGAAACGCTAGGTATAAATTTTGACTATGCGTCACTGAATTCGAAGGTGCCATTATGGATTATATTTAATTATTAGACCTGGCGTCAAGTAACGAAGTTTTTTTTTGTTTTGTTTTGTTTTTTAGCAATAATTTCAAATTGAAGGAGATTTCAAATGTTGCAAAGATATAGTCTGATGAATTCATTGTGTATGAGTTGGGTTTTGATACGTTGCTCTGTCGGTGGGGGCGTTCATTGACGCTTCGAAGAATAGTTTTAAGATAAAAAATTTTAAAGCGGTGCTATGGTCGTCTTTCGTACATGATGGAACAAAGGTACACAAGGAAATTGACTGCTGTCGTGTTGGCTCATTACTAAGGGAAATGAAACTGGCATACTCTTGAAACAGCGTTTCGTAGTCAGGCCAAAAGGATACATTAAGTTAGTACATTATGATTTGTTGCTCATATTTTAGTGTAGCTTACATGCAATAACTGCTGTTATATCGGAAACAAAAGCTAAACAATCTATTTAAGAATAATTTTCGCATTCAGATACCTAGAAAACGAATCATTACTTCCACTTTAACATTAAACGTTTCTAATTTCTTGAACAGTGTAATTGTTTTTCGTGAACATTTGCAGGTACGACTTATGCCTATGTTCACAGTTGTGAAGAGTTTGAACTTGTGCATTTCTTTGTGAATGAAACTTACGTCCCGACGCCTCCGTACGCGCTTCCTCCAGCTGCGCTTGGAGAGGGGGAGGGGCGGTAGCCTCCGACAACACCGATGGAGAGGCGGCGAGCGGGGGGGGGGGGCGTAGGCTCGTTGACCCCTGGGGCAGTGACGCAGCCGCGGGTCACTCGGTCTCGCACTCTCCGGCGCAGCTTCGCCCACTCTCCATTCGGATTCCACTGCAAGACACCTTCCGCTTGCAACCGGATCACTCGCTTCCGAACGAACAATAGAAAGCGGTACATTTCGTCATTGTATTTCGAATAGTAGATAATGCCCTTTCTGACGTTTTGATTGTCAATTCTCAGGTTACGACACCTGCGTGACTAACAAAACTTTACCAAGTCTGTGGAATTTGCCCTCATTCACATTCATATCCAAATGCGCGTGCGCTTAAGAATTTTCTTGTGACATAAATGTTAGAGTGCCCTACTCTCTGGAAATCTAGAATTACTCTGTAAAACGCATGAGACATTTATGGCCCGATGCGACGGCGCGGTCCTCCTAACAAAAGTTCTCACTTCGTCGCAGGGGAAATATATAGGGGTCAAACCGAATTATAATTCAGGTTTCTTGTTGCAGAAAAAATTCCTGAAGCACGAAATATCTGATTACTCTCTGAGTAATGCGTTGTGTCAGTATAGAGCTCCTTCACATGAATCGAGAGAACCATGACGTATGAACTGAGAGAATCTCTGCTCTTGTAGTTACAATTGTATGTTACATGATACGCATCCACGCAGGGGCGACCGGAAGGGGTGGCAGCTGGGGGAACTTGCCCCAGTTCCCGACTTAATTGGGGCCCCGATTTTTCTTTTTTTTTAAATTATTTCGCTAAAAGTTATTTCTGATGCATGGAGAAATGAATTCTGTTCATGAATTTGGGGAAAGAGGGAACTTTTTTTGTTTGAAATTAGCTCCCGTCAACACTGAGAAAATGCGTTGTGTCAGTAAAGAAGGTAAAACTTAGTTTTATCACGTCAATGTCAATTCGATTCAATTGCTGCCCTGCAGTGAATGATTCGTATCATGAAATTTACGAGGGATTACAACGACGCCGAGAGTGCTAAGTTAGAAAAGTCGATAAAGATCTCTGAATGGCGTGTTCTTGAGTTCCCCGATGCCCGCGAGTGTCCGGCTGTCGGCGTGCGGCGCCCTGGAGCCAGCAGCTGCTGTACACCCGAACTGCAAATTGACCCCACGCAGCGCTGACCTTGGGCGCCGCCCCAGACAAAAGCGCTCGTGAGACGTGGCGTGGGAGAAGCTGCGGCGTGAGACCAGAATTCGCTCGCGAATGGAAGAAAGAAGCCTCGCGCGTGGGAGAATCTCCAGGCTCTCAATAGATAGAGCTTACTTAGCATTATTATAGGCCGGAATGGAGCAGAACCAGCGGGATACTTTAATAATACGAGAGAGGATAAGGCACGAAATGGGGGCGGGTAGGGGGCGAGATGGGGGCATGTTGGAGCGAGGATGGGGCAAGAGCGATGATAGGGGGCTGCGGGGAGGTGTGAAGAGGGGGGCGGGACGACGAGAGGCAAAGATGATGTTTGAAGGGATCGGGTGACTGAGGACAGGACTGATGGCGAGAGGGAGAGGAGCGCGATGGAGGCGGAACAGGTGCAAGAAACGCGGAGCGGTGCGATAAGATAGCGACTGCAGCATTCATTGGAGACGGTCATTTCCGTGCTCTGCGGAGAAGCTGCGGCTATTGACCGCAATGGAAACGATTAAACGGAAGCTGGTGTCGAGTGGCGGTCTCTATGATCGAATTTAGAGACCCGCTCCGGCTTTCACCTTTTATCGTCTGTATGTAGAGGTTTGGTTTATAATTTAGATTTTATGAACGGAAATTAACATTATTTCATTTTATTAAATACACAATATTTTGTTTCCGAGTTTCCTGCGTGGCATCAGTGAATCAAATTGCATGTAATATCATTTAACATTTAAACTATTACTATTGGTGTCCAGTTTTACAATAAAAGAACCGCATCATATGTCTTACAATTAATTTAAAACTTTTCTTTTTAAAACATTACTTTATAAATATAAGTAGTGAATAAAGCAATAATGCTAGTATATAAAAGACATTTGCCCTTACTAACATTTGGTTAGAGTTCAGTTTAATGTATTTAGGAGTTTATGTGTCATTCTAATGAGTATTTTGTGAATTATATGAATCCACAATGGTGCATCTTATAACTTTCGGTAGCATAATCGTGTTGATGTTCACGACGTCTAACTATTTAAACTTTGTGTCGTAATGTCTAGCCCTTTTCAGTTCCCAGCATAAACCGAATGTTGACTGTTTATAAGTTTTTTTCGCGTCAGAATGGGAGAACGTGAATGAGATCCCTTACTTCTTCGCTGCCAAGTGAGCCTCCTGTACTTGCACAAGACGCCTCGCCCGGCGCACGGAGGAGCCACCTTCGTCGCCGCCGTCACCCAGAGAGTATATTGCCGTCGCCTGCCGCATTTGGGCGAGCGGGGTGGGGGTGGGGGTGGGGATACCATCGACCACATCGACCGCCGCCCATCGCGTGCGCCTTCTCCCCCGGAAGGGCTTTCGCCCCGCGCCGTCGATACGCGCAAGTGCAGCGCCCGTTCCCTCTGCCCAACTCACTCGCCCTTCTCAACCGACAGACGCATTCTCTGTCAACGATCTACAACATTTTTTGTTTTTGAAAATTTATTATAACATTCTTTGTATTCAGTAAAAGATGTGTCAGCTATTAAAGCACCTGATTTCCTTATTTACCAAAATTCGTTTTCTTGTATTTCTGATGAGTTCAGGGGATCCTTTTAACTCTACCGAAGTGATATTTTTATAATCCAGATTAGAATATAGTAACGCCACTTAAAATGTAACTATAACATACCATTCATTCACATCATACCACAGCCGTGAACGCGAGAATATTGTTTCACTAATACATATTTTCTAAACGATTGAGCTGATTATCGCAGCAAATGCCTCAAATCAAACCCAAGCTATCCGGAGTTTGTGATTTTCACCATCATAACTGTGATTAGTTTCTGTATTTCGAAAATGAAATCATTTCTTAATAAAACGAAACGAATTCGATTCTAAAATTGATATTTATATTTGATTTTGTTCTCGCGAATGTGTGGTGATTCTACGTGTTACATATGTCCCAAATTCATTCAAATTTGGCGCCTAACCTTTAACAAATAATTATAAGCTTTTCTTGCCGTAAATTAAGAGCTAAGATCATGTATTTCAAACATCCCACGCTCAAGATAATTTTCCTTCACAAACCCGCGAACCTCGTTGTGGAGTGTAAAACAATGTATCTAAGAAAACATTTTCAAGGTACTTCGCAGCGTGCTAGCAGGGCGCAGCACTGTCCAGACCGACTCGGAAGACAAATTCTCGAAATAGTAGCCATTCCAATTAAGACGCCGTGAGCTCAATGAGAGCTAAACAATAAGTTTACATCAACAGCTGAACGAACTGATGGCCGATCGCGTCGCGCACCAAGCAACATACATTTTCGCATACCTTGACGTTGTTAATGGTTATTGACGCTCATTGCTTATTGTGGTAATCGGTTAGCTGTTTTTGACTCTTGGAGGCGTCGTAAATATTTTACTCCGTGAGCATGTTCTCGCACGGGAAGACAGTGAATTATGCTAGCACGTAAGATTAGGAGGAAACGTGAAAAATAACCCCAAGGCAGGTGACACATATCTTTCTTGATATACTTTGTGTTGGAAATCAGATTCTAACGCCGACGTGTGATGGCAGTCTAATTGTTCCATTTTCAATGACCAGAATCGTTGGATGCTGTTTAGAATCGCTACCGACATAAAAATACACATTTCTCCCAAAGAATGTCTCGCATGGAATGAAATGCAATTTGATGGCTTAAAACTCCGTACCATAAATCTTTATTTTTCAACTCTAACCGTCCATTTCTCTAGGCAATTATAAGTGGTTGTTTGAAACTAAACCTCTTCCATTTCTGGTAATTGAAGTATTGTTTTATTTTCATTTAGAGAGAGTTTATTAACTTTTGCGAGTAAGCTGTGTGAATAACTGAAGTATCCACCTGAAGTGTTCGTATAGATATATTACACCTGCTTTCATAAGTTGCTACCACCTCTGCCTTGGAGCACCCCAAAGGACCCGTAGCCCCAGATGCCTTTGTTCTGGGCCTCCTGGAAACCGCTGTGGGGGCGGGGGGGGGCAGGTGCCCTTTCTCTCCCCAGCCTCCCCGCCCCGCCTACCACCTGTCGCTACTCGGTGCTCAGGTTCCTTCTGAAAGACTATTCAAGAGATCCTCTCACTGCCTCAACAGAAAGAAATTGACAAAATGCGGTGTTGCAGTGTATCTCATACAGTCCGCGACACTTTCAATAACGTTCTCTTTCATTGGCTTCCTCATAATACAAGCTGGTTATCGAAGGAATGCGAGGCATTTTTTTTATCATAGTGGATTTGCATTCTTGTGATTGCTATAAGAAACTTCGTTATAATACTACTACTCTAATGGATTTACTGTAGCACAAGATACATAATGACTTCATTATATTTTATTTTAAGGCCAAAAAGTTGTTTGAAATAAACAAGCAATATTACAATCTTAAATACGCCTTTCAGTAAAATATTAATCAAAATAAAATATGGCTCTGTAATAGTCGTAGATAAAAGTTAAACGATATACGTTTGATATAATAACACAATTACTCTCTTATCGTTTGCCTTCAATCTTTCAATGACATGGTATATGACTTCAAATATTTTAACGCATCTTATATCTTAGTGGATATTAAATGAAGGCAAAAATCTTTTCTTACCATTTAATGGTACCATTTATTTGCAAATATATATTTTTTAAATACATGAAAATCGCAGTTCAGATCAAACGAATTATTTGGTTAAAGATGTGAACTGCATAACTACATCTCAACGTCCTAATTAATGCCCCTAATTAAGCGAAATTCAACGTATCTGACATACTTGGAAAATAGGACTGCTGCTTGTACAAAATACTGCTGTACAAAATAGGACTGCTGCAAAATACACTATTTAGTACGTAATACCTCTTCCAATTCCTCTTTACGAAACATTAGAAAAATATAAGAACTCGTACTTTGTTTCTTCTGGCAAATGGGTAATGACTAATGATACTAATGTGTTATAAACGCAACAAAGGTAGACCACGCCAAAGCGAGATTCGATACCTCAACGCTAGAGCGGGCGGTTTCCAACGCTGCGTGTGCATCGTTTAGGTCGACGCTCTGAATGCTGAAGAAAGCAGCTACATAACGCTTGCAGAAATAACTGCTTGTTGTTGACGCAGTGTTTGCCACAGAATCAAGGCAAGTTATTCAACACGCATCCTTTTGTACATTACATCCTGCCTGTGTCGCAATGATACAAACTATAGTATTTAGGTCGACAATGAATACCCAGAACAAGGTGCCGTCCATGCATTATAAATCAAAATATTCTCAAAGAAGGAGTAGTTCATATTCTTTCAATAAATATTTTAATTCATGAAACTGTACAACTTTTTAACTTTCTCGAGATATTTCTGCCGATCAACACTATGGTCTGATAGAGTGTATGTGGGGGGGGGGGGC
>BOPP01000146.1:2486212-2598247 GCA_017312745.1 Gryllus bimaculatus
AAAGGTATCTACCTCACCAGCGATCTAATTAATTTTGCTTAGAAGTTGACAATCAGAACATGTTTACATTTCGAGACTTGTTGATTTTGCCACTGACAAATTGGAGACAAATAAGCGTAATGCAGTAAACCTTCATTCCCATGGAACTAATCATAGCACCATGTTCATTCCTGTCGCTCGTGATTAGCCTTCCGTTGCGTGTCTGTTTTATGCTGAATTGTCACGAGAGTTATTGAGTTTAGAAGTTTTAAAGAGAGGAACCCAGTTTTTTCTTGTCTGTAGCCGAATGAAATCGTAATATTTTATAAATTTTCGTGTTCTTGTTTTCTTCCATTAATTTTTATTTTTCCCTTTTAAAATTTGAATGTGTATTACTCAACAATTGGCAATGTCCGAATCACGAGGAGATGAAAAAAGGTCGCTCAGGAAATCGCCCTGAAACATAACGGAAGCCAACAAAATGGGATGCAACATTACACAGAAGAGCTTGTGAAAACTGAAAGTACTCTGTGATATTTCGATAGTGATAATCAGTGGATTTGTATCTAATTACATATTTGCTCTTTAACTACAATCATATTGTTTCGTGATGTTTAGGAATTAGACTTTTTGAAGTGTTACAAACGTCGTGGATAACCCGTATTTCCTGGTAAAGTAGATATTTTTATTCATTTAAGTAAATCCCACATGTCATAGCTTATTTCAATATTTCATTTGCAGTAATTGATAATTACGTAATTGATGTCTTTTATACTTTTTTAATTAATTTTCTTCTGACGGTGGCCACTTTCCAATTATTTTACTTCAATTTTTAAGATTCTTCTCTCTTGTTACAGGATAGTACTACATTCAAAGATTAGGTGGTCCATATTCTTATAATTTTTACATCACTTGTAGAAAGGTTTGCGAGTTTGAACATTGTTCAATTAGCTTTTGGTGTTAAAATTATTTAGTTTCAAGAACAGTTTGTTGAAAAAATTTGGGGAAGTATCTACTCATCAAACTAGTATTTTCATCTTAGTAATGGTTCCTCGTACTCGTATAATCCAAACGAGGGCAGCCGCGGCAGAGAATGGTAATAGCAAACAATTTAACGCTAACGCTACCCCCGCCCCAACAACAATAACAATGACATCAACGAGCCACAGAAAATTCAAGGTTTATTATACGAAATTGCAAAAATATCTAGTTATTTTCAAAAATTCAGTGATGTACAAATGAAAAATGAAAAATTCATTTTCTGGTCCATAGCTGAAATATTGTGTCTAAAATGCGTTGTTGTAAAATGCATTACGTAAAATTCGCCGTTGGAAATAGTTTGGGCTTTTAGGCCTACAGGAAATAGGGGGCGAGGGCGCGCGGGGGCGTTTTTGCGCCTGCGATCGTACTCGCCATTCCGCCGGGCCGGCCGACCGCGACGCGTCGCGTGGCGCGGCGCCTCCGGTGCGGCATTTTGCAAACACACGAGGCCCCGACCTGTGCGTGCGTGCGTGCGAGACCTCCCGGCGTTTGATGCATCAACGTAGAGAGACTCGAGATAAATTTATAAAATATTCGACCTCCTATACTCCAGTACTAGTTGGAGCGCAGATATCTTTGAGGGTCTCTGGCATTACTATCGCCGTCTGCTGGAAGTTCTTTTCCCGCCGTATGACCCTACAGTGTTCATTGGGAAAGAATATTCAAGTTCTAAGATATATTTCAGGCGTTGAAATATGCTGCGGTATCTTTTAAATATGCTGTAGAATTTTACGTGAAAATAACTTATTTATATTTTTTTACTTCAGTGTGTTTTATTAAAAAGAAATACTGACAGTTTTGATTTTTGTTCAGATAGATGTATTTTAATCACAGATTTCTATGTTTAAACTCTCAACTGATACATGTTTTGATATTAAATTTATGGACGAGAAATTAATCAAGCTACTTTGGTGCAGAACGTAGTCAGGGTATTCGCAAATGTTTAATACAGATTTCAGCATCAGCCAGATATTCTGCCCAGATTCTAGTCCGCCCAGATTCTTGTTTTGTTATGTTAAGTCGTATCAATATGTAGGTCATTAGCGAACACTATTGCATTTAACGGTATAGTAAATGTGAAGACGATATGATATGTTGATGATAGGGGGTGAAAGGACGAACACAAATACAACCGTGCCCGAGGCGGAATCCTTCGGTCCGAAATCGCTACGGCACTTCTGTCTCGACGATCTCGGGCATCCGGTCCGGCTTCTTCGCTTTATGTTCCACTGTTTCAAATGTCTTTTCCAGAGCAGAGGCCAAGAGCACTGTCAGCCCAGCCTGCAATGTTTGCCTGCTTGTGTGCGCAGGGCAACCCCAACTCGCCGCCGCTGCCGGGCGTGCTGGCGGGCTGGCGGCCGGACCTGCAGGGGCGCGAGCGGCCCAACTCCAAGCTGCTGCCGCGCGACGTGTCGGTGCGCACGGCCTACGGCGAGGTGCAGGGCTTCCGCGTCTACCTCTACGACGACCCCGACCCGCGCTCGGGCTACCGGCCCGGCGTGTCGCCCGTGGAGCGCGAGACGGCCAACGTCAGCGTCTTCCTCGGCATCCCCTATGCGCTGCCGCCCACCGGCGACGGCCGCCTCAGGGTGAGTGCGCACCGCGAGCAACTGTACTTCCATTAAAGTGGTTAGGCGGAAGAGCAGGCCCCTGTGGCCTGAGCCTCGCCATTCATAAAGACATTATTATTATTATTATTATTATTATTATTATTATTATTATTATTATTATTAAAACACTTCACATTTAGAATGTCAGAAGAGTGACGTTCAAGCTCCCGTTTGGATGACAGCTGACGGATGACCGACACAACTGACGAAGTGTAAACGGACTTCATGTTTTAATCGAAGTATGCGGGGGGAGGCGAGAGGCGCGGGGTCGTATTTTCCATACTAGGTACATAAATACATCCAAATCAATCGCAGGCTGCAGGAGAATTCTAGCAGCCGGCTTCTCTGATTGGTAGTTTTTATTGGTTTCGTGGCGAATGTTTAGTTAAGTAGTACTTAACAAAGGGGACATGAACCGCGGGTGATCGTTCTTTCCTCATCCTCGTCCCCCTTCCCCTTACACGCTCAATTGCATGCACTACACCACCTCATTTGTCAGGAGAGCAGTCGGCTGCTTAGAACTTGTCTCTGTTGAGACGGTGCCCCGCTGGGGGAGATACCTGGAGCCGCAAGCCGACGTGCAGATCGGCGCCAGTCTCTCGTTCTCACGGGATAAGAACACCATCTCCCGTGGCATTATATGTATTTCACTTAAGGCACTAATGATCGTAGAAGTTGAAGCATCCAAAAATACAAAATTATAATTTTCTTCCATACCATTTGCAAAAAACAAGACCACCACACTGGTGGCTTTTTGTACAAAAGAAAAAACGCCCATATTTCATTTTTCCATACTGAATCCGTACAGTTAAATCTCAGTGCTGCAGGTAGCACTCTGTAACAACATAATGAAGGTTTCGTAGAAGTGTTCGAATTACTCGCGCCAGATAGAGTGTTGTGGAATGACACCTTGTGGACTACCGAAAAAAGAATTCTAAGTTATTTTCTAGTATTCCGTCATCTAAATGACTAAAATGCGATGTTTACTAGACTTAAATTGTAGTCTTCACAATAATGTTAGAGTTGCAGAACTTTCCTGTTGTTAGCCTCCATTCACAAGAGGCAGTGGATATCAGGTGTTGTCAGCCAGCGAGCTTTCTGAGGTCATCACACGGGCTTCATCTGATAAGCAATGCCGTAAACAACACCCTATGCAACTGCAACTATCGCACCTGCACAAGGTTATCTATCCATGAACGTCCGCTGTTAGTTTCATTCTTCAGAGTCGAGAACTCTCTCAGGGCACAAACGATCGCCGCCCGCCGCCCGCGACGGTGACTGGAGGGGTGAGAGAGAAAGGTGTGAGGCGACGTCATGAAAGGGAGTGCAGAATGAGGGAGAAGGAAGATGGACGAGGGGGAATGGGAAGGCGAATAGGTGGGCAAGATAGCGAGTGGCCAGGTGGAAGGGAGAAAGGTGTGGCGTCAAGGGGGATGCAGGAAGTGTTGCACCGTCGTCGTTTTCTTATTTCTGCACCAACGTAAACAGCGCCAAGGCCATCCTCTTCGCGGCCTTCGCCTCTGCCGCCGACGCCGTCCGACTTTTCCCTGCCGCGTAGCCAGTTCGCGATTAACGAAGCGAAATATAGGTGATGCAATGCAATTGCATTTGCAACATGCTATTTGGCATTGCGATTCGATTTGCTTAAGAAAATATCCGCATTAAAAGAGCCAGATTTCATTTCGATAACGACGTGTTATAAGCAATCGCTAGTGTGGCCTCGTCCTCTACTTCAACAAACGCGCGAAGACCCGGCACATCGTGTACTCGGTTGGTTCACCTCGAAATTCAGAGCGGAAAGCAATCCGTGACTCCTCTGGCCATGTGCTTTTGGGTCGATGTTTTGTCATACATTCAGAGATTGCCGGACATCCTCCTGTTCATTCTCTTATCGTACCTGAACTCTAGTATGACACTTGAATAGTTAAATTCAACTGCTAAACTTTGTTCAAGACTGTGCTGTTTCCATAACCAGAGATCCTACTTTCATACATGTTTGTTGGCATAGGCGTCCGCACAGGGGGGCCGTTGCTCCTTTGAAAATTTTAAAAGTGTCCCCCGTAGCCTTACGCAATGAAAATATTTCCGTAGATATGTTAAATCCCTAATTACCCCGTTTTAACCCGACAATTTGGGGAATACTTTTACAACATTTGGAGAATTCACAGTACGTATATGAGATTTGGAGGAGAGGCTTACCAAGCCATCTGGGAACCCTACAATTGGCTCAACACACAATCAATTGCATTTACTAATTGTAGAATCCATAAACTTTTAACTTAATTATACTTGTAGTATGATTAACGAGTATTTATTTACTAGTAAAATAGTAAGCCATAATTTAAAAAAAATAATGAAAAAAGGACCCACAAATGTAATTACCCGCCCCCTTTTGTTTTAGGTTGCGCACGCTTTTGGTTCTCGGCGTTCTAGGCAGGAATTGTAAATATTTAGATGAAAATAGTAGTAACAACAGTAAACTCAAAATGAACAGAAGTCCAGAATCGTGGACTCAGAATGAATGTGAAATGAGTAGGTTTTGAGAAAAAATGTTCAACAATTGCCGACAGGCAGCGGGTACGTACAGCAGACCCGGGGCGCTGTCGAATAGAAGGTAGCTCCTCCTCAAGCATAAATAGTTAAAATGAAAATATTGCATTGTTCAGATAATACAAGTCCTATGTTCAATATTTAATCTAATTCATTTGCAACAAAACCCCTACCAACATGTTAAAATGTATAGAAACAATGTTAAAGGCATCATTAATAATTTACAATTAACGTATCACGATGTCCGATAGTGTACGTTTTACACTGAAACTAATGACGAACTTTAATTAGTCGACACAAGTCGATATAAGACGTTAATAGAATCCTCTCTTATCATTAATTCTTCTTATCCCGACTATTTCATGTTCGGAATGACTCACAATCTCACAGGTAGCAATGCGGATACGCTTTATCTGACAACAGAAGTATCAAAAGATATTGTGAAATGATCTAGAATTCGCCTTGCGTTCGTAAGGGCCTTTCGTGGAATTCTTGTGATGTGATAATCGCAAACGGAAGACGCCTTTAAAGAATAAAAATATAACTTTCCAGAAATGCTCTTCCTTAACGATCAAAGATTTTTTATTACTATGATACATTCGCCGAGTTGCATACCGGTAGTTCCATATAAATATCAATTTTAATTCTCATTACAAACTTGTTTCATAATGAGGATAGCTTAGCTCAAGAGCCGAGAACTTACCGTCGCTGAGGTACTGCACCATCCTCCCGCTGCACCATTTACACGCACATTCTGCACTCACTCCGACACCACACAATCACTCTCCAAAAACGCACTGAACGGCGTTCACGAAATTCTCAGTTCGCAGCGCCTCTGCAGGGCTCGCGGACAACCGATCACAGAAACAGCTGCGAATGCACGCGCCCTTGCCAAAGAACACTCGAGGAAATTGAGAAAGAGAAATATTACTTCGCCACGAAGCTGGATTTCACGCGCCTGCTTGAATCTAACAATTCTGCGAAGATACAAACTCTTTGCTTTGAGAGCGACAGCACCGTTCCTAGACGACCTATTAGAAGCAACAGTTTACTCTAATGCTCTGTCTTCACTTGATAGCACTATAACACCACCAACTCCATCGGACGGACAAACCAGAAATTAGGAAGGCGCTCTGCTTCTGATGGCGGGAAAACATTGCAAAACATTTTCTGGAAGAGGGCACGGATAGGCAAATTAGAGCGCGTAATTGAGTTGTGGCACACACAAGCACATCTATGTTAAATAATATAATAATAAAATAATAAATATAATAATAATAATAATAATAATTAAATTATTATTTATTATTATTATTATTAGTGGTTGTTGTTTCACCAGCGCAGAAGTAATAAATGGTGATGTATACTGACAGAGAAAGGTGTATTTTGGGTATATAAGTATGTGACACATTCAAGGCCAGCCCTCATTTTGATTTATTTTTCGTTGTTAACAGTAAAAACTGGTTGTGGTATATAAGAGAGAAGTATAATGTTATACATTTTCAAGTGCAAGATTGAAAGATTGAAATTGACTGAATTGGAGAAAGATTGAAATTGAATGAATTGAATGAAAGAGTGAAATTGAATGAATCTTGAGGACCACATCATTTAATTGGTTAAATATAAGTGAGAGAAGTTGACAGCAGCATTTTTAATTGCATTTCGATAATATATACCAATAAAAATGGATATGTGAAAAGTTTTTATTAATACATTGTATCGTCAAAAACAGTAAAAACTGTTTGTGACGTGTGGGGGAGAAGTGCCACCAGCATTAACATAGAGAAAGGAAGAAAAAAGTCTTCATGTCTGTCATTGATGTAAAATTTTGAAAGTAAGCTAAATGATCTGAGCAGAAACTTCATCTTCAATTTTAAGCCACGATGTCTATCAAACGCCAATAATCTGATGTGTTGTAATTAGTCGTTTTTATTTAATTATAGTCTTAAGTCGTTTTTATGTAGTTTTTCTAACTTAGAAATGACGTGAAAGAATTGTAGGAGGTTATCACTTCCAATGATTTCCCATATTTAGCAATAATCATTACTTCAGCTATTTTTCTTTTTCTGAACATCAATCGAAGAGTAGTCGAAATGCAGCGTTAATTAAATGCGCAAGTTTAACTATTGTTTTTCTTGGCTTTTCGTGTTTTAAAATATTGTTGGTTAATACGTGAAAGCAACGTGCCTTTTTGAGTTGATATTATCTATTGTTTTCTCAACTCCACTAGTTGTATGATTATTATTTATTTAATTTTGCATTTCCCTTCATAATTAATGTGCTTTAGCTGATCGTCGAAATAAGGGTTCAGGTGTATTTTTGGCGTGATCAGCAAACACATTTCTCTTTTTTCATTATTCTAGTCACCACAGAATTAGTTTTCTTCCGCTTCTAAATTTACCTTGACCCATTCCACAAATCCTGGGTCATTTCCCCTAATAATATCCCTCAAAGAATCCAGTTTTGTGAAATATAAAAACACGTGATAAATAATTACGTAATGGGTGAAGTAATGGGGAATTGATTATACCCCAGGCGCCAGAAAATCAAATACATTTCTGCTCACCTTCAACAATGTGACCACCGCCGGGTTCGCAGAACAACTGACTACCTGAGAGGTACTCAGAAGCGTAGGCTCTTCCGCGCATCTGTTCGGTATCTTTCAAAGGCTGGGGTACCAACAGCTACCACATCACCAGTTACAGGGTAACTTTTTGCCAGCTAATGTGTTTTCGAGTTGTTGTGGAAGAAGATGAATATCGGAGAGAAGTGAAATAAAAAGGGAGGAGAAAATAATATAAAAGGAAAGAGAAGGAAACAAAAATAATCGCTCCCTAAGCCTTCGAAGCATAATAGCGTTGGAATCGAAAAACGCAAGAGGTCAACAAAGACCTAATAAACATTTAAAAGAAATTTGGGGCTAACAAAGTAGTGTCGTATCACACTAGTAAGGGACAATAAGTAACGGAGGTGGAGAAATGGGAAGATATGAAGATGAGTTTCAGAGGATTTGAAAATTGGATAAGTATAGACAGTTATTGTGAGACAATCCTTCGTTTGAGCCTACACCGAGACCTGTGCAGCATTGGTGGCCCTGGAGGTAGGAAAGCTAAGCAATTCACCTACTGAATATCAATTTCATCCCTGGAATGCCCATAGTTACATTGGAGCATGCAGATTTCTTCGTCAACACCATGTTACTTTAAGGCGATGATCAGTGAAATAATAATAATAATAATAATAATAATAATAATAATAATAATAATAATAAGGGAAATTATGAGCACTAGTCTGAGTTTGGAAATGATTGTAAAACCGAAGATCAGATTTTCAAACCAAACCATCACATTTTCCTATTTATTTTTTACACGCTGAGCGTTTTTTAACAATGTTGCCTTTCTTTAAAATGCTGGAAATACGTTTTGGGGAAACACTGGGTGATGTCGCAGTGTGTGGTGCGAGCTTTGGTGCCATTTCCGGAGACTTGAACGCGCGAACGAGCTTCAAGGCACTGTCAATGTGGGACCCGGATTCTAATGACTGTCAAGGCTACGGTCATAAGTCCCGTAAGTTTTGTTCACGTTTTTGCCACGGGATGTAATTGTGTCCTCCCCCGCTGGGTGGTGAGATAGCGGCGACGTACAAGTCGGCATGTGACTCCCAGAGAACCCCCACCCAGGTAACTCCCACCATCGGGGCACCGCCCCAGCCGGGACAAGCTCTAATATTCCGACTGGTCTCCGACATGTGTAGTAGTGTAACGCATGTTAGTGTACGTGTGTGCAAGTAAGGGGTAAGGAAATTACAAGGAAGAGAAAGGAAAAATGGCAAGCGCTCCCTGGTCTAGCTGTAAGGATTACTGCTCCAGCAGTCGCTTGGCATTGATCGGAGAAACCACGGAAAACTACCAATCAGAGCAGCCAGCCGCTAGAATTCTCCTTTAGACTGCACCTGGACTCGGCCGAGCTATGTAGCTAGTGTCGAAAATCCAGCCACTGTTGGGGCTCGAACCCTAAGTCCTCCCGCTCACAGGCACTGCAGTGATATCAGTTGATGCCTTGAACTACCTAAACCGGTCTGGATTCCAATTCATGTTGTTTTCTGAGTAGTTCAACCTTGTCATAACCGATTTGTAGGTACATTTTGATCATAAACCCCAAATTATAAAAATATGTTTTAATACTAAATAATTACCATTAAGTAATGTAAAGGTTACGTCCTAATTAACCCGAGGGTTTACGACTACTGCGTTATACGTTTTCCCTTTGGGATTGCAACGGGGTAGACAAAGGCAAACAACCCCAATCCCATTACAGAAGCCAGTCGCCATTTCAAAATTCACGAAATGCAAATATAAGTAGTCCGTTTGTTTGTCATCCACCCTCCTCGAGTGGAAGTGAAGAGCCTGACGTGGTTGTTGCAGCCGCCGAGGCCGCACCGCGGCTGGAAGGTGCTGCAGGCGGTAGACTTCGGGCCGGCGTGCCCGCAGCCCGGCCGCTACACTGGCGCCACCAAGCGGATCCGTGACATGGACGAGGACTGCCTCTACCTCAACATCTACTCGCCCTCGGTGAGTACCACAACTTCACAATGCAATGAGTGACGCTGGTGCTCATGAAACGATAATCGGGTAGTGCAATAGCGAATTATAATAATGATAATTCGCGAACACCTTTTGTTCAGCAAATTTGCGATGATCCGAGTCTTGGTTTACAGAGGCTCCGGGTTATCCGATGCAATCAGAAAATCAAAAACAAGAAAATATCCTAACCACCAGAAAAAAACGAGAAAATAATTTAAAAACGAATCATTTGAGAAGTGTATAGATAAGTAAATGTAGTAGAAGCGAGAAGACTTGTGCATTGGGCGATGCCGTCGTCGCTTCTAGGAATATTGAGGCTTCCCAGAATTCGATTTTCATTAGATTTCCTCAGTTAAATATTGTTTTTCGTTTGTCATTGCCAATCTCAACTTTATGTGTCTGTCACTGCAGTAAAAACGTTTTCATTTATTTATATTGTCTTCTGTAATTTTTTTCCGAATCCGAAGTAGTCTCGATCCCAATTACCTCGGATAATCTCGAATCTACTGGACATCAAACGTGTACCTTCAACAATCAATTATCGTCTTTACGCTTTATCCTCTCAAAAAGATTAAAACAACTAGACACTGGAAATATTAATCATAACCGTATCGACAATCGCATCCAGCGTCGCCTTGCGCTTGCTCGCGCACTGAGGGTTGGTGTTTCAGACGGCGTCGGGGCACGCGCGCCCGTACCCTGTCATGTTCTACATCCACGGCGGCGACTTCACCCACGGCGCCTCCAACCTCTTCCCGGGCCACGTGCTGGCCGCCTTCTACGAGGTGGTGGTCGTCACCATCAACTACCGCCTGGGCGCGCTGGGCTTCCTCAGGTGAGCCCTCGTGCGCTTGGCCGAAAATAATAGAGAGTTTAGGCGCAGCGAATCATAAAACAATACGATACACATCGGAGAGTCTCGTGGTCTATATCGTTTGAAGAGTTAAGTATTTTAAACAACGTATTCGTTGTAAAACTATGGTACTGGAAGTAGCTTAGAACTATGGGGTTAGTCTCATGCGAACGCTAAACTCCCATAATGCGACTCTTGATTCTTATTTGATCGTCAGATGTCCATCAACATGATGAAGCATCATGGGAATATAATAAGCAACACACTCTTTGCTCCAGTCTGGAACAGATTTCATTTATCGTAATCACGTAACGTTTATCGTACACGAAACAAATCCTAAAATTCTGGAAGAAAATAGGGAGTTTGTGCCACCTCGAACGTTAAAGCGCTACCGATCTCCGCACGCGCAGTTCAAGTTTCGCACCATTTTAGTGCATCTGCTCATGCGCAGAAGATCGATTGTGCTGACGCTATGGCGTACAAAAACTCCCTATTGGTTCACCCACCCACCTGGCACCGGGCGGGCAGAGGGAAGTTTCCAATGCGCATGCGCGAAGTACGTCCCACGCGTCGTGCGAAAGTCTAAGGCCGCTTGCCCACGCCGCCACAGAAGCGCGCGAACGTCAATCATCAGGGCTCTTCGCCGACCCTCCGGCGATGACGGACAAAGGGACCGCAGCAGGTACCTGCTTCGGTCCCTTTGTCCGTCGTCGCCGGAGGGCCCTGATGATTGACCGACGCGCTCTGCTGTGGCGGCGTGGGCAAGCGGCCTTACGAGGTTATCGCGCGTTTCAGCACGGCGGACGACAACTCCCCGGGCAACTACGGGCTGCTGGACCAAGCGCTGGCGCTGCAGTGGGTGCACGAGAACGTGCGCGCCTTCGGCGGCGACCCCGACGCCATCACGCTGTTCGGGCCGGACGCCGGCGCGGCGTCGGCCGGGCTGCTGGCCGTGGCGCCGCGCACGCGCCACTTGGTGCGCCGCGTCATCGCGCAGAGCGGCTCCGCGCTGGCCGACTGGGCGCTCATCGAGGACAAGTACCGCGCGCAGAACACCAGCCGCGTCTTCGGGCGCGCCATCGGATGCGACATCGACTCCGCGTGGAAGCTGGTGAGCTTTATTGGAACCGCGAGTGGGCGTAACCCAGTGACAGTTCATTAATAATAACGTTAATAAAATTAACATCCAAAACGAAACAATACAAACATATAATTACAGTATTTGTAAAATACATTTTTAACGAAAATAATGTAGTATAAGAAAAGCAAGCCGTTGAACTGTAAATTCTTCAATTTATCTCTTTTCCAAAGCTAATATTGTCCAATTATTGAAGAAAAAAGAGAAAAAAAACTTTACAAAACGGACCTGGGTATTGGGTGTTAACCTCGAGGGGCGGCGTGCGTAGGTGAGCTGCGTGCGCAAGGCGCGCTCCTTCGTGGAGCTGGGCGACGCCGAGCTGGACGCGCACGTGCCGCGCGTGGGGCTGTTCCCCTGGGCGCCCGTGCTCGACGCCAACTTCTCCGTGCCGCTCGACTCGTGGTATGAAGGCTGGCGCGAGGAGGACTGGCGCCTGCTCAACGACATGCCTGAGCGCCTGCTGCGGCGCCGCGCCTTCAACCCGCAGCTCGAGTACATGTCCGGCGTCACCATGCAGGAGGCCGCCTTCATGATCTGTGAGTGAGGGCTAAAAGCAAGGGGCTAAAAGAGAGCCGTGGCCAGTGACGGATCCGGAAAGTATTTTGGGGGAGGCGCTTAGGGGGCAATTTCAGTTCAGTCCACACAAACATTTTTAAAATAGTATTTTTTTAAATTGTTATCATGATGAGATCTATACATGGACATTATTTTGAATAAATTTAGTAAAATTTACAAAAAAAAAAATGTTGGGTTCGGTGGGGGGAAGGGGGTCTGCCAATGACACGGGACGATAATGAAAATTCTAGAAGTATTTTTCATGCTGAATTCAAATATTATTTCAGGTTTTCTCCATCAGGCAGGAGTTTAGTGTGATATTTCATTTAATATTTTATAATTTTTAATAAAAACAGTTACTAAATGATATACTATTTGTTCTGACTTGCCTAGAAAGTGGTAGATTTTTTTTAGCATATTTAGTTGATGAAAACTCTTTTAAAAAAGTTTTAAAAAAGCTTTCTGATGCTGTATTAAACATCTCAGAATACCCTAACTACATATGTGAATGCAGCATGAACAAATGCACTAGATTCACTAATAAGGTTTCTTCTGAAGAAAACCTTGTTGACCAGTGAATTTGGAACCAGCAACCATCCTGACATGGTTTCAGACTATTACTTTTCCAGTTGTGAATAAATAAGTCAAAGTTAAATATTTTAGTGTTGGTCAAGCAGTGGTCTCCAACAAAACTTTTAATGTAAATTTCTTTTTCATTTCACGTAAATTTACCTGCAGACCACTTGAAAAATTCTCACCAGTTGACAGCAAGATTTTCTTCAAATATGAGCTTAAAAAAGGAGCAGAGCAGTTTTGTGTTCTTCTTTTTTGACCAGCTGTGAAATTCTTGAGAAAATTCTTTTGATCAAAGCAACCCGCATAACATTAGCATCACATCAGACTACACGATTACTTTTATTGGTTTGTCACTGTTAGCAATGCAGAGGAACTTATAAACTTAGAAGTTAGTTGAGAAAACCTTGAAGCATAAGGCAGTTCGTTGAATATTCGGATAATTCATAGTGTTTTTTTATATATATACTGTATACCCCAACTCTTTTTTTTTTAATTATTATTATAAGTACGTTAATAACAAAATGGGGGGGGGGGACTGAACATGTTACCAGAAAATAATAGTTGTATTTATTTGTAACTGCCAATTTTTGACATATTCTTACATTTGACAGTTACTGTCATTTGTTAACTTCAATACATAAGACATGTGAGAAGTTGATAACTGACATTCAAACATCCTAAATGCATTCTTAGATCAAATGTCATATGCATTGCCTACATTGTGAATAACATTTGTTACAGATAACAACGCCAGCCTTGCACCACACTACACTGTGGATCAAGCCTTCTTTGACCAGAAGGTGCGGGAACTGGTACTACGCTACAACTACACTCTGAATCCTGAGGGAGTCTATCAGGCCATCAAGTACATGTACACCTACTGGCCAGATCCCAACAACACCTTCTACATCCGGGAGCGATACATTGATGTAAGGCAACTTCACACATTTTTAACATGTAGAATATTTGTCACTTTCTCAGATGAACCTAATCAATTAAAGTAACAAAACAAAATTTGAAGTTTCATTATATGGTTGGATGGATGGATGAAAGGTATGTAATGAACAAATATTTCAAATGACTTTAATCTATACTGGACAAAAAGATTATCATTTAACACATCAGTTAAAATATTAGATCAGCAAATTTTCTTTCTTTTCTCAGGTGGTAATCAGGTGACTTTTGGTTTTCCTTTCTCTGTATTACGTAACATATGCACTTGGATAATCATTGTTTCTTGTTCTTGTAGCTAATGTCGGATTTTATTTATCGAGCTCCTAGTGACCACATGGCAAAGGTGCTTGCTGAACAAAATGTACCACTTTATTTGTATGTGCTAAATACAACAATAGAAGCCTTCAAATTGCCTTTGTGGCGGAAAGTACCTCATAACATTGAACACTACTACCTCACAGGAGCTCCATTTATGGATATTGGTAAGTCAATGTATCTTGAATTTTTGCTGACAAATGTGTTGTGAACTACAATTTTTGTATATTTGCAAACCTGGAATGGCAGTGAAGAAAGAAATTTGATTGCATAACTAGTTCCTTCTAATGCAGGGATTCCCAACTTTTTCTTGGATTGATCCCTTTTAAAAAAAATTGTTTCCTTTATCAACCTCCTTGTCTTTTTTCTTTTATACACAGAATGCAATATTATTATAACACAAAGAAGTGCACACTATTTACTTACAGGCCACAATAATGTTTTCATAAATATTTCAATTTCCAATAATCAGAAACCCTTCCCTTTCTGACTTAGTGAGTTTCCAGCCTTCATTGACATGCAGAGGTTGCAAAATGCAATACATATTGAGCATTTTTTAAGAACTGGCCATTATATTTCTGCAGTGAATATTGCAGACCAATTTTTGTTAGTAGGATAGAGTAACATTGTGGATTCATAGTTATAATTTCTTGAGTTTACTAATCATCCTAACGATGAATGATGAATATGAAAGAAGAGGAGTTAATTTGTAATTTCTTATTAAGTATTTTGTAGCTTTATATCAGAAGAAAATTAACAACTTACCATTATCTGAAATGGGAAATGGGAATGGAAAATTAAAGAATGGAAAAGAGCCAGATTTGAATTTAATCTTCTTTTTATTACACTATGATGTTTGTATTTTATTAATTAACTATGCCAATAGTATGAGAGAGAAAATGTTGGGAAAATTCTAATCATTTAACTAACCCTAATTTTACACGATCTGTAAATATACACTAATATACCATATATTTTAATTTTGAAATTAAAACTTAATTTCAGTGTACCAATATATTTGGCATTTGTTCTCAAGGTGGTTAAAAGTCCGGGATTCATGGGAAATTCTCAGAATTAATGTTCACCTGAAAATCATAAAATTTTCTTGATCATTTACTTTTACATTGCATTTACTGGATAAAAACGATTTGTTTTTCTTTATCAATTAATGATTATTTAACTGAGAAAAATCAAACATGTTTAACTATTTATTACATTTCTGAGAAGATACAAGAAATAATTTTTTTCTTTCTTCACTCCATGTTTTGAACTGCGTTATTAGGATCTTCAAATACCTCATGTGAACACAATAAAATGAAAAATATATATAAAATGGAGTTTGTCTTAAGAATAGTTATGATATAACACATTATTACATACCAAATATTATGATAATGGTTCATATGTCCAATATTATAATTTTAATTTCAGTCTTCTCATTTGACCAAGAATGTAGAAATTATTTGAGAACCCACTTAATAAAATTCTGCTTATTAAAATGTTCCAGCTAATAAAATAGAAATGACCAATCCCAAAAATATTGCCCTACAACAATGTGTTTTAAACCCTCTTAATACAATTCTGCTAAGTAAAATATCCCACCTAATAAAATCTTAGTTTTGGCTCGTAAATTTAAGCCTAGCTAATAAAATATTGTAAGGAATTTGTGGCCTGACAAATATTTCACTGTTTTTCTTTTTGTGCTGGTAATCCTTTCACTATTAGTTCTAAATATAAGCATAGGAATTAGGAGAAAGGACTTCCTGCTCTGCTGAGTGATCATCATTTGACATCACTTCCCTCTTTCTTGTTACAGAACTAATGAATTCTTTTAATTTCTTTTTTGCTTCTAAGGGTTGAATGTTTTTGTGAGTTTCTTTGTGGTATACCTGGACATCTTTCCTAAGTTCTAAATCTGGAACAATACTGTTCCCATCAGCATTTTCAGCAACAGTTCTTTTTGATTTGAAATGGAAAGAAAACAACTTACATAATCTACACTGTACAGTTTCTTCAAGAATACTTACTAATCTCACATAAAACTAATTTTTCAGTTATAAACACAATGTAAATACACATTAATAAAAATAAAATAAACGTTTTTACACCACTTTTAATAAAATAAACTTTTTTTTTTCTTTTTAATTTTTTTTTTGCTTTTAGGTGTATTGCTTCTTTTGCAATGGGTTTGAATATATTTGATACAGAGTTGAGTTGCATTTTGAATCCATTATTGCTTTAGAATTATTTTGAAGAGTTATCTATGTGAGGGGTTTATGGTGGGTCAAAAAATTGTCCTGGTAGTTTACCGCAATTGCGTGTTCAGTTTGTTTTTTGTTTCCCTAATTGGATTGAAGGAATTTTGTGGTAAAACATAAGGGTGGATTGTTTAATGTTGGTGGTAATAGGGGGTATGCTGAGCTCATGATGATGGAGATCTTTGGGTATGGTCCTTAGGAAGCAATTTTGAAGCGCCTGGAGTCTAGAGAGGTGAGATTTGGCAGCTGAGCCCCATATAGGACTTGCGTATGTTAGCATTTGTCTGATCATAGCTTTGTAAAGTTGGGTGCTGGTTTGAATTTGGAGGGGAGAAAATCGATGTTGTATTGGGAAGAGCTGGTGAATTCTTTGTGTGGCTTGGACAAGTCTATAGTCTAATATCAGTTTTAATAAAATAAAATTTTCAACTTCCAACAACAGTAACAGTGTCAAAATAGCCCCTGCTTTAAAACATAATCAGTCAATTTTAGAGAAAAATTTCCAAATCAAATCTAAAATTTAAATTAAAAGAACTGAAGTCATTATAAAATATATTTCATTTGGTAATGTGTAGAAGCTGAGAAGAAACATCAGAGAATTTAACTTTGTTGAATTTGTTGGCTGTTGCACTTGAATATTTTGGTCTGAACTTTAATAATGAGTTCAAAAAAATAATTTTGTCTAATTAAAATTGAAATTTTTTTTAACGCTTTTAATTTGCTTTTCAATTCATTATTAAGTAAATTTTTTGTTGCAGAGTTTTTTCCTCGTCGCCCCACTCTTGAACGACAAATGTGGACTGACAATGATCGAAATATGAGTCATTTCTTCATGAAGGCGTATTCAGACTTTGCAAGAAATGGGTATGTCCTAAACATATTTCAATCATACATCATTTATAACTTCGAAAGAAAGATGGGGTTCTTGGGACCTCTGAAAATCTGTTCATTTTCATTCTTTTCACAGGTTTTTTTTATGAATTCAAACTAAACCCAATTGTAAATTGTTGTATTTGATAACTTTAATAAAAAAGACATTTTGCTCAATTTCATGTTCCTTATTAGCTGAAGTTTTAATTAATTTTGGTTGTGCATGAATATTATATTGAAGAATGAGATTATGAATTTGATAAAAATATGAAAACTAAATCTATGTATCTACACAAGAGCTAAATATTGCTGTTTATTATGAATCTTTGTTCAACAAAAATATTTTCTGATGCAGGAACCCAACAATGTCTCAAATATTGGGTCTGTACTTTGAAAAAGCTACCAATGGTCAACTGAAGTACTTGAACATCAATACAACGTACAACTCCTCTGTCATGTTGAACTTTAGACAAACTGAGTCAGCATTCTGGACAATGTACCTCCCCAGTGTCATTGGGCGTCTGGTGCCTACATATCCCCCCTCCACAGAGGTGGGCACAACTTTCATTAGTTAATATGAATTAAGTTGTTAACCAAATATTAATCCTTCAAGAATACTTACAATTAGATTCTTACAGATACATTCTTAGATTACTTACAATTTACTTTTCAACAACAAATTTTTCAATTTTTATATTTACTTTTTTAAAGCAAATTTTGTTTCTAATTATTTAGCATAGAAAGAGGAAAAACTAGAAGGAAGGAGAATAACAATTTTTTTATGAGCATACAAAATAAGAAAAGTGAAAATTTAAGAATACAAAGTAGAAGAGATACGTAATTCATAAATGAGAGAAGTGTAATAAGAAGAAGTTGTGTTTAAGTATTTACTACTAATTTCTAGTATTAACTATTTCTGTTGGGAGAGACCTCCATTTGTCACCTGATCTCTTTATTTAAAAAATTTGGAATGGTTTTTCATTAAATTGTGCTCTTTCAGCTAGTTAAAAAGTTTCTAAAGCTATGGTACAGTATTGATTTTGTATGTTTCGATAAAGTCACTTTATTATTTATTATCCATTATAACCTCCTTAAAGTGCTGCACTGATATTAAGAATTATAATGCATAATAAAGGCATGAAAAATGAAAACCAAATGTTTTTATGTTGAAGCAGGTGAGAATTAGTTCTTCTTGTCATTTATATGGATCTCATCAAGCTGTGTGCTTTATTTGCAGTTCTGGTGGGAACCTCGAGCTCCACTGCAAATTGCCTTCTGGAGTGTGTCAGGTGCCTGCCTATTGTTAATAGTGGTAGTGGTCATCTGTTGCATACTATGGCGCAATGCCAAGAGGTAAGACAGGTAATGAACATCCAATCACGATTTTACAGCTCTGATGCCTTCGGTGTGTGGGCCGAGTGTTCTGTGCATGGCATGTATTTGCTGCATGGTAAGTGTGTGGCTCTGAGGTCTTCTCTGAGATTTCATTTGCTGTTCAAAACTTTTCTGCTTTTGAAAATAATTGGAGCACTTTAATTTCAGGCTTTGGAGCACTAACACATGTGACTTTTTATTTGATTTTTTAATTTTTTTTTATTTGTTCAATATTAGTTTCATCTTAGTGCAAAATTTAATTAAATTCTGTTTTTGATGTAGAATAGAGGTTCTCAAATTGTAGTATGCTTATCCTCAGAAATGTGCAATACGCTTGTTGATAGTACATAAACCACTTCCTGGACAGAGTTAATAAAGAAAAATCAACCCTTTTAATTGAAAACCTACAATGGACTGTACAAACACAATTACATAGTTTAACTTATTGTGTTATAAAGTTGAATATTTCCTCGTTCTTATTATTTCAATGCAAATTTAAAAGAATGAAAATAAATAAATAAAAATGCCTTTATAAATAAAAATGCAGTTATTACTTAATCTGTTTTTAGGAAAATTTCATCACTGAAACTTTTATTCATGTGGGAGGGTTACAAGTGTTAAATGATTTGAGAATCTTTGAAAATCTGGTGTGATTTTTTAATGCATTCATTTTATGTTAAGTGTTTGCCATTATTGCAGTAGAGAATTCATTTAAACTTGTAAATACACAGCAGATATTTAATTTACCGTAAAATAACTACATCAAGACATGAATATTTCTGTTCTTATTTGTTCCATGGCTACAAAAATATTTTCCATGAAAAGATTCAATTAGTGAAAATAAACAATTTCCCAGATGTTTAGAATGAGGTGAGGTGATAAAATTTCAATTTCAAAAATCAGATTATTAATTAATGGTGAAATAGGATTGAAGAAGCTGACTTAGAGATCCATAATCTTGAACTCTCAGTGCATCTTCTCAGTTGGGAGGGTGAATTGTATTTAGATTGTGAAGGATTTCTAAAAAGCTGTAAAATCATATGACCCTTATGTCACTGAAGACAACAGACATTGAGATTGAACCAGATTCGATATGTACCCTTGGAAGTTTGAAATTCTCTTGTAAAATCATTTTTGATATTTGCAATTTACACAGAATTTATCCAGATTAGGAGCATTTACAAAGAAGTTTAAATAATATGGAATTAACTCTGCTATTACAGTTAACTTAATAATTCTTTGAAATTATCAGATAATTGATCTGCAGTAAAATTATCATTGAAAAATCGTCCATTCTTGGAAATGTTCATTGGTCTAAATGTCCACTTTATTAGATGTTCAATACTGTTTGTCAAAGTTATTTATATGTCCATTGCAAAAATGTCTACATACCTAAATGTCCTGTAAAATACAACATCTATTGATGTATTTATAATTTTATTCTACTATCAGGTGATTATTCTGCTTCATGTGATATGACACGGTGCATACATACTGTTACACATTCTTGTTGTCTTTATAATCATCGTATTACGACTTAGATTATTCTTTGTTAATGGGATGAAGTATATTATTTGTCTGCTCTTAATTTGTATCAGTATTTGTTCTGTTTTTCTTTTGTTCATTTGGAAATTTTTCTAAACATCTCCAAGAGTGCACATGATGTTGTGAAATCATTCTTTGAAATTAGAATGGAACCCTTCCACTATATTATTAGTTCTATTACCACTATATTCTTGTAATTAATGATATTATTGATGAAGAAAAAATTTATGAAATATTGATTGTGAGAATTTAAAATATTGAACATTTAGACATTCTTGCATATTGGACATTTTGTCTAGTGGGCATTATTCAGAAAACTTTATGGTTTGAACTTTTTTGTTCTCCACTTTCTGTTTACCATTATTCTGCTGACCAATTGACCTGAAAGCCTCTTCCCTAGTAACAGCTGATTGAGAAACTCACACTAGGCACAGAAGATTCTTATTTTGTTTAAATATAAAGAAAAGATTGTGAATACTTCTTTTATGGAAGTATAGTCCTATTGAGAAATTCAGATGAACTTTAACTTTTCAGGCAATCTGACCGGTACTACAGCAGTGACATCATGCTGCGTGATGAAGGCAGTGATCCAGAGGGTATTGAAAATCATAGTGCAACAAATGTGTATGAATACCGCGACACTCCCCCAACAAAAGTGAAGAGAAATCTCTCACAACCACAACTGCAGATGCAGGAAATAAAAGACATGAAAGACAGCAAGGATTCTAAAGGGAGAGCAATATCCCCCCCAATGACAACAGCCAGCTACGACCCACGTCGTAGTGCTAGTGTGCCATCTTTAAGAACCAGCAGTGCCTCCTCCCTCAAAGACAGTGCAAGCTTTGTTAGCAGCAGCCCTGGAGGGCCACGGAGGACGCCCACAACAAACCATCGGAGAGGACCAAAGCCACAGACACTCATTACTGAAGGGGGAGTGCCCCAGACACAGGTGTGATTCCCATTGCACTCTGTTCCTATTGCCTAAATCATCACAATATGTGTTCACTATTGTCGGTTAACAAGACTGCCTATTCAGCTCATTTGATCAAGATGAAGAAAAGAGATCCAGAAGTTTCATGCCAGTCTGCATATAATGCAAATGAATAACTTCTACCAAGAAACTCCATGTATGGAGTCTTATAAAATATTCCGTCCAATACAAAATTTTTTTTGCTTCCATAATACTGTCTTCACATCAAAATTTCAAATAAATGTAGCCCAAAATATGGATTTTGTAAAATTTCTCTTAATGTTGTGAATATTTTCTATTTTTGAAGTTTATATTTTAAATAAATAGTAATAGTAACCAATTGGTTCTGTAGCATTTAAATGTTACTTCTCCAGAAAAAAGAGAAAGCATGTTCGCAACTATTTATGCTGCAAGAGCTCATCAGTGATTTGTATATATGTAATCTTTTTACTATGAGAGGAGACTATGTCAGTGCAATTTTTATGTAGTTTGAGAAATTTTATGAAAATACATTTAGATTGTGTAATTATGTACCTGGTGTATGCAAGATTTTGTAAGAGCACAAATTTGATTTTGTCTGTGTGTTTTTGTTGTTTTTTATGTAATCTTAACTGTTTCTTCAGTCTTAAACTAAATTCTCTCATGAGAAATATCCAACTGCAAGATCATCAAGAAGCCTAGACGAAGGATTGTTCATTCCAAGCTTAGATAGTTGATTACATAGTGCAGAATATAAAAGATAATTTGAATGAGTGAAAAGTGTATTGTAGATAGTTTCACGATTTATAATGCATTTCTTAGGCTATTAAATTCATTTTATAAAAAAAAAGTGTTTTCACATTATTTATTGTCTATCATAATTTATCCTGTGTCTTAACTCTGTTTTATGTTCGTTCAAATTATGTTATTCATACAGAGGTCCTTTGATGGAGTTTGCACTTGTGGGTAAATACAAATTTTCTGGCCTTTAAAATATAATTTCACCCCTCCCCCAATCTATTTGGTAGAAGATAATTGTGTTATTTTCTGTCTTGTTTATTTTTTATTTATGGTTTAAATAAAATTTATGTTATACCTTTCTAATTATGCTTACATCTCTTGAAAGTTAGTCATTTATAGTTAAATAATACATTTTTCAAAAATGTCTTGCAATTTGCTCTCCACACAACTACCTGCTATGCTTACAAGTAAAAACATTAGTTCATACAAAGGTAATACATACAACAAAACAATAAAAAACCTCGAAAAACCTTTGCCACATATTGCCTATTCCTCACATATTTTCCTCCCAAATAAATCAAAACATTAAAAGCTACATTTTTTTTCCTCTTCTCATAAAAAAATACAAGATGTGTTTCAGTACAAAAATAATATTAATATCCACAATATAGACATATTTAACTCAACACTGAATAGACATCAATTAAAAATCATTAAATTTGATTGAGCTGTTTAGGAGGATCCATCTTTCAATACATTTATTTTTTACAAAACCATATTGTGCCATTTTTTAAATGTTTTACTACAGTAAAAAGAAGTCTAATATCTTATACTAATAAATCCGCACAATTATCTTTGGACGGGGGCACTGCAACCTCCTGAGATTAATACATGAATGGTTTGCTATTGCCCTTTAAGAGTACAGGCAAACTTTAAATGCTTTATTTATTTATGGTTATCATTACACCTTGACAGCCAACCATCAGTGACTTGACTAAATTGGAAATCTGTTAAGGAGTCTTTAGAAGAGCCTACCATCAAATCTCATTATCTCGAATTTAATGTACATTTAATGTTTAGGTGATCCATCACCTAATAGCACCAATTTTCGATGTGGAATGGTCTAGATCATAAAAAAGCATCACAAGATCAGCCATGAAAATCCACTACTTAATTTAGTATCTTTGTCTTTTTACATTCACGATTTTTATTCTCAGCAATATTTTTTGAAGATAACCTGCTGTAGATTCATAAATTTTTCATTTCATTATATTGAATCCTTAACAGTATTTTAGGTCAAGAAATATGGCAAAGGATATTAAAGGAAATAATTAAATCACACATTTTAGATCAAAAGTTTTATAAATATACGTTACAAGAGAAATAATTTTCAATATCATGACAGTAAAAATTATTATACTATTATAATAATTATATTTTACAAAATTAAGGCTACATATAAATACAGTCAAATCTGAATTGTAGTTACCATAAATAAAATTATTTCAGATTTGATAAAGACAAATATTAAATTCACAAATTATGTCAGTGTTCAATTACTGATGCATTTCACTAGATGTTAACATGTATTAATTTTAGATTAAGAATAATTCCATCTAATAACCATCCATAAAGACATCAGTATGATGTCAACATATTATTCATACACACGTTACATAGATACACCAATATGACAGTGAACACACAAAATGCAAATTTCTGAATAATTACAGCACATTCAGCATTAACATCACTGCAATGACATGCTGAAATACAGACTACTTTCTATGAAAAAAAAAAAATTGTCTGACACTTTCCAGTTTGATCAGAAAACTAACAGGGTTGTACATGAAAAAGATAAATTTCTTCTTCTACCACCACACTTTCAGATATCATCTTCACTTCTTAGAAGTTTAGCATACTGTAAATGGATAACATACTCAAAATATGATTTCATCTCTAACTTACTCATAAACAGCCAACTCATCTGAGCAAATACGTTTTCTGAGCCAGCAGTGACTGCTTCCTGCCCAAGCTCCACCAGTCTTTCCAAAGGTTTTAGAGTGGTTCCTCACCACCTACAAATGAATACTTAGTCTCCCACAGAGTAAGGTACAACAATGTCAGACTTCACTCGAGAGCTAGCATTACCACATACCTATGTCCATTTAAAACAAATAATAAAGCTCCGGTTCATCACTGGCTTTAGCTACCAAGTGTAATATCAACAAAATATCAGTTTTACATGCCAGGATGCCATTCTAATTTCTTTTTATTTCTATCTCAACAAGCACAGCACCCATGAGGCCAGCACTGAGCACTGCTACAAGACGGATGAGACAGTAACATAGAGAAAGGATTTCATTCACCATGTTTTGCTCCTTTGAGACTGCTACTGTTTCACAGCAGCTTCTCTCTTTTCTCATTGTGTGTGTTCAATTACCTACTTACACTTAATGAAGTTACTGAAAGGAACTTTATACAGAAAAATCTAACCTGTGTTTGCAGTAAGCTCCCCCAGCAATGCAAACTAATATCAAGGGCCTGCATGAGCTTCTGGTTTTCATTGCAACTGCAAATTTACATCTGTATTCTATACTCCTTCCAATCCCTGAGAGGTCCCGCAAGACACAACCTTGTTAGAAGTAACACATATGAGATGTATGAATTAAGATTAATGCATTTAAAATAAGATGAGAATGTTCAGTTTGTTAAAATCCCAAACTGCACTGTTCAACTACAATAATACTGGGGAGCATGTGTACAATATTTAAAAACAAATTAATCCAGTGAACAAAACTAAAATTAACAGAAAAGATTTACAATTGTACTGAAAACATGGTATCATTTGTTCAAGCAAACAGCATTTCACTGCTTGGTTAAACAACACATCTGGCAAGTTCATTTGGTATCATTTTGTTGCTTGCTGGATAGTGAGATGCTAGACATTCTGCTGAATTGCCTAAAAATGAAAACACAAGAAAAGAAAATTATGTTTACAGAGCATTCAAGAGTAGAATGATAACTTAAAAAAACTATCCACATAATTAATCTATTAATATTAGTACCTATACCAGAAAATGGAGAAATCAATCCCTAATCTACAAAGAGATTCTATTCACCTCTGTGCTTACCATCTATCTCAGAATAAACCTAGTCAATACTTAAACAACAACATTAATAAAACAATCAAATCAATTGCTTTAATAAGTTTCCAATCAAAATTATTAATCATTCCATACATTGCTGCAATGATTTATTTCTGAAACCGATTTAAAAAAATAAATAATAATAATAATAATAATAACAACAACAAACGCCATAACACAAGAGAGCACTAATGAAAACAACAATATTTACAAAACGTACAAAAACATTTAAGTGGAAAATATGTATCTCTTCATATAAAAACACATAAGGAAACAAAAGTAAATGCAAAAACACAATTGATGAATAATAAAAGTCAGATGAACTTAAAAATTAGTAGATAGAACTACTTCACTTTGAAAGCAAGTTGAAGTAAACTTGCAGAGTCATGTAAGTTTAGTAAGACCGTGCGAGAGTAGTGTAGAAATTTGTAACACCAGTCATTATGGTATCTTTTGTCAATAATCATTAGTCATCATTTCACGTGTCCAAGTCATTTACAGCTGAGGTGCTGCATTGCACCTTTGTCCTCCTTCCAGCCACTTTCATCACCCTCACTGGTCAGATCTATTGTCTTGCTTGTAGAAGTCTTTTGAAAGTTCTCATTCCTGCTGATAAAGCTGCCTCCGTATTACAACCTCGAAACCCCCATTGGTGTAGTTGATTGCAAATGAAACACGCGTCTCTCAAAAGTCTCATGACTATTTGCTCATGGCCTGCTGCTCACCTCTGCATCCCATCCCTCGACTTCTCCAGCCAGCTGATAGTGCTGTTTGCGCAGGGCAGCCAATCGCAATCGCTCTTGCTGCAGAGCTTGTTCCAACTCAAGAACACGGACTTGTGACTCCATCTCCAAGCGCTTAGCCTGGTGCAGTGACAGTCCTGACACATCCAGGTCCTCTGCAACACAGAGCAAATCTTTTGTTTTACACTGCTCTCTACAGCCTTATTTAAAAAAATGAATCATCTTAAAAGTTTGTGAAAAAACAGAATTTGTGAAGAAGAGAATATGAAATAATATAAATAAAAATGTTCTGAGAGAAAAAAGGTTGTACCTCTGTGACTGTCTCTGGGATGCTATCATTAATGAAAGGAAAATATTTATATCTACTTCATACATTAAGAGTTAAAAATTCATAGGTCATATTATAAATGAGATGGAAATTTCACTTGCACACTTTTGGCCTATTAGTATAAAGTATTCATTTGGTCCTTAACAATGATTATCTAATTACAATGTTTATAGCGATCAAGGAACGTACTTCAGGATATTCTATAACGATTGGTATTAATGTATATACACATCAAATTTCATGTATTATTTTTTGAAGAATAATAGGAAGTGGATGAAGAAAAAGAAGAGAAAGAAATAAAACGTGTATTTCAATGAATACTTTATTCCTGTGCTTCACGATTTTGATAACATCTAAACTAGAAAGCATTCAAGTGTTGGCAGATTGATTCAAGAAGTGATGCAGTGATTACTGATGTGTATATGTTCTCAATCATAGGCTAAATGATAGTTTTCTATTTACCATTCACTCAGCTGAAAACATCTATTCATTCCAAATATATAATAATTTCAACATTTTTAATAGGATAAAACAATCCGGGATTTATGGGTTAAGAAATACCATTTCTATCCTACTTTATTTGGCTCTGACACTCACCATTTTCTTCCACCATCTGTGAGCAATCTTTTGCTGTAGCAACAACTTGACCTGTTGCTTGGGTGACTCCCTTTGAAGCAGCTCCCAGTTCTCCCAAGTTCTTGCTGTGTCGATCTGCTTTTACTCGACTGGCCACAACAAGCTGAGCTGTACTGGCAGCTATTTCTTGAGAAGCCACAACCAACTGTTCGAATTTTCCTTGGCCACTTACCACCTTGTCAGCAGCTGTCCTATAAAAGCCAAAAATAAAGCTTTAGAATTTCTCTAGCAGATGTCAAAAGAGAAAAGTCATAATATTATCACAAGATGACAATTTGTAAACTATAATAAAATGGCAAAGCACAAAAAGAAATCGAAAAAATTAATACAACTCACAATAAGAACTTCGCTCCAACACCAACAGCTTTAGCTGCCGATATCAGACCTTCAGTCCACTGATGGTTGCGTTTGTAGAACTCCTTTGCAGAAGCAGTTCCCTAAAAACACAAAAACAAGAATAAATCATAATACTTTATTTTTTAATTGATATCAATAATTATGGGTAGAGACTAGAGGTATGTACAATGGTGTACTACCTTTCCTTGGCCAACAATTTCGGCCTGGAGCAACCTTGACTTCTGCACCAATATTCTAATAGCTTGCATCAAATTTGTGCAGGAATCCAAGATCTTCTCATTCACTTCCAGCTTCAAGCCAGAGTCTGCTGCTCGAGACTTGCTCAACATTTCCTACACAGACAAACAACAGGATCAGTTTTAAATAAAAATTTTATTATTTTATACTAAGAACAAAATCATTTACAGCTAGCAAAGCAAAATGATTAAATAAAATCATGTTATTAAGACTCCCTACTGTGGCTTCAGCATCATTTGACTGATTAAAGTATGCAATAAATACTTAAGAATGTATGTACTTCATACCAAAGAAGCATAAAAATGTCATAAGATACACTGACTTGACTCGCACCAAGAATATGACACTTGCTTAGCATCAGATAGCTGTTAGCAATTATAATCCGCTTACAAATCTCACGGGGAAAAAACATACCTTCTTGATAGTTGTTCTAAGACATACTTAATTTTGCATGAATATATAAAAATTAGTTAACTTATAGAAGCAACTAGCAAATATGATAATGATAACTATTTTACAATGATCAATGATAGCTATTCTACAATTAAAATTTGCACAAATTTGACTTTCAATTTTCATCCTCTCTCATCAAAAAAATTAAAACATTATGTTAAAATGATTTTTACAGCACCTCAATAACAAATTTCTTGGTATCTCAAAAAAATTTCATATCTTTCACCTTCCTACATCACTGCTTTAGAATCATCATCATAGTTTTTGTCACCTTCCCATTCATATTATCATCATTACATGTATCTATGTTTCTTTCTTTTTGGTCCTCCTTAAATGCTGCAACATCATTTTATGTTTTAGGCTCGCCAGAAAGTTTTACACGTTGAATTTGCATTGTGTCTTTCGTCAGACATCATCATTGTAGTTTTTCATCAGACACCCCCTAAGAACATTCCCTTCTGTGCCACCAGTTTTTCTCTCTGTCCCAGAATTGATGATGGACTGTGTTTCTTTAAGAGTTCAAAATGCAGGTTTGCCCTCGCCAAGTGTCACAACGAGATCCTGCACAGCATGTAACAAAATCTCACCATTCATTTTCAAGTAACAATTCATTTGATACAATGCCAGTCATTTGAAATTCTATCTTTACTTAAACCCTAATTAACTAGGTTTAATCTGCAAATATAAGACAACCCTGCATTTTTAGACTGAGATATTTAGGAAAATTATCTTACATTCAGGTAAATGTGTTAATTGCATTAAAACATTGGAACTAAAAATGTACACCAAAAACAGATATCAGCCAATTTCTACCTCTGAAGTTTTATAATATTCCATCATCATCATCATCATCATCATCATCATCATCATTATTATTATTATTATAAACTCAAACTAATATGCACTCGATTACTCAAATCCAAAAGTTTCAAATACTTCACATTCTACTTTTGTTTTTCCAAATTAATTTCACAAGAATTTCAAAAAGGTTACCTCTATGCGTTTGGCGGCTTCCTCAATGGCTTTGTCCATGCGAGACAATTCATCTTCCAACATATCTTCAATCATCTCAGCAGAGTTTCCTTTTAATTGAGAAGTGAGTTTTGACACCATTTCAGAGACTTCATTAACTTGATTTCTGACTGTTAGAATGCGACTTGTGACTTCTTGCTTCCTGGTTGAGTCCCTGACGCATTCTAACAGAGTTAAAGCTTCTGTTCCCACTTTCTTGCAAGATTCTGATAATCCTGAAAGAAAGGCAAACAATATAGGCATTTGTGACTAGCTCACTGGATTGTCCAATAAAATATCAGTTCAATTTTGGATATTCTCAAAATGTATTACTTTATTTTATAAAAAACACAATAAATTCCACACATTACAAAACAGCCAAGAAACCACTTACTATCTCCAAATTCAATATCAGGTGAAGTATTCGATGTTGTTTTTCCTTGAATGAGAAAATTGGCCAGCAGATGGGCAACGATTATTATATTCTTCAGAACTTCTTCAATTCTCTCAATTTCATTGTCATTTTCAGCAAGACTACTAAAGGATGTATTAAAGCTCTCCAAAGACTTTAGAACAGGCTCAGTCAAAGATTGGAAATAATCTGCAAAAAGACACATTCAAGTGACAGGACAAGTATACTTTATATTCTTTATCTATAATTTTATATATTATAATATTTTATACACATTATATATAATTGAAGAAGAATAATGTGAATAATATATAGACAAAGAATGAATTCCAATTTATAAAAATATAAAGTGCACAATGAAGAATGCATTTGAAATAACTTGTATTTGCAAATGGTCATTAGAAACTAAGAACAAAATTATCTTTGCTCACCTGGTGTGCATACTACTGCTGAAAGAGCAGGATTATCTACTTCATGAACAGACTTTTGAACAATGGCTTCTGCTTGAGTCACACACGCAACTGAAAATTTAAAGTTTCTTTAAAAACTTGATAAGTATTGAAAGAGTGTGTTCTGAACATATGGAGAGTCCACTGGATTGAACTCTTCACAGTTATTACAGTTACACATACAAAAAGAGGAAGGGGATAGCCTTGTATAATAAAACATTTTATTTCTATAAAATGTTAAATTTCTGATAATATTTTAAATTCTGATTCATATTTAAAATTTCTCAGTGCATCACCCAAGAGATACCGAATACAAGCAAAACTGTCTTGATTTTGATTTGAAAGGAATGTCTCTTGCACAATTTTTCCTCAGAAAAATATTCACAATTCAATCAAATTATTTGCTCTTCCCTTTCCACCACACAAAGCACGAATGCACTAATGAAGATCACAGCATTCCATTGGAAGAGTATTCATGCATACCCAACAAACGCTGAAGGTACTCTTGTGCTTGGGCTCGCAGTTGTGCTTCCATAATGTTAAACTGTTGGTCCATTTCCTGCAGCCGAACATCAAGGTCTTCTTTTTGTGCCAACAAGTCCTGCAACTCTCCTTCTAAAATGCTCTTTTCATTTAGCACCCAGTCGACTTTTGAAGTCAGTACCTTTAAAATAAAACAACAATCTGAATTCTTCTAAAGGTGCAGTAACTCTCACAATTCTCATAATACTTCTGATAATCATTACAACACGTTAAACCTCAATCTTTGCAGAAACCTTAACGCAAACTCAATTTACATACTAAGACCTATGCAATAGACAATTCCTCAACATAGCAAAAACTTGCATTCAATTCACATTTGCCTATGCAATTTGTAAATTTTTTTATGAAAATACTAGTAATAAGAAACTGTCACAAGATCAATTATATTTTTTTTATTTACCAAGCAATTAATGTTTAGTGCTTTTGTTATTTCCTCACCTGATTTTCATTCTTTGCTTCTTCCTTAGCCTGACGCAGTGTTGACAGTTCAGCCTCCGTATCTACTGATGACTGCTGAAGCATAACCTCTGTTCTTTGCTTTTCATAGGCCATTTCCTGAAGCTTTGCTTCTGCTTCTGCACGAGAACGAGCAGCAGTTTCACTGGCTGTTTTTGCACTGATGAGTTGCTTATCAACATCTGCTTTCTAAAAAGAAGTTAGTTGAATAAGAATTCTGCAAGGCTATGGTTGCTCTGTCATGTTCAAGTTAATGGAGACTTACTACAATGATGCTAATTTACAACAGGGACAGTGCAAGAAAGAAAAAAATTAAAAAGCCAATTCAAAATCATATCATTTTGATCCCAGCATCAGATCAAGAAAATAGGATGATTTGTGAAAATGTTTTATGTACAACAGATAGATAAACAAGATGGATAAATGTGTCAGTATTCACGCTTTGTGGCAAGAGAGAACCTCCCCAAACAGCAGATCAAGAGTTTTCTCCCCACTACAATCAACTTATCAATGAAACCATCAAAATTGCACAGGCTTCGCCCCCTCTCAATGGAGGAATAATAGAAACATAAGCTGAGTGTATCAGACAGATACCAATGACTTGACCATCTAAACAGAAGGCCAATGGAGAGAGACTGCTGGTAGGCCAAGAACCCTTCTTGCAAGCCTATGCATGCGTGAACCAATCTTCATTCCAACTGGTAACAAATACTATATTGTGAAATTTGTTTCAGAATGAAAGATTTTCTCATGTCTATGATAAAAGAACAATCTAACACTGAAGAACAATGCCTTCCCAAAATACTTCAAAATGGCCATGCTCACACAAGAACAAGTCTTATTGTGGAAGAGCTGCTAGCCCTCCACCGAAAGAACAGCCATCACCTTGTGCTGAAAAGAATAAGGACATAAAATAATGATATTCCTTACAATAGATACAATCAGATTGTTAGCTGCCTTAGCAAATGTTGTCATTTTGTCACAAAGTCTAAGTTCCTTCTCCAATGCAGCTTTCTGAAAATGAGAGAATTGTGTCCAGCTGGAGTAAAAATGCACAGAATGGAAGGATTGTTTAAATGTTGTAATGAATGAAAGTCCATTGAAAGATCAACTATGTCAATTACATCTTATTACTACTCTAACATGTTTAAGTCATAGGTCACTGTATTTCAATATAAAGTTGGATATGAAAGTCATGTCAAATTGTCCTGCTTTGATATGAATGATTCATTATGAAATGAATGTCCATGCAAAATTAGCACAGGCTGTCTCAAGCAAACCATCTACAAGTAGTTCATAATCATGTCCAGGGTTCTCACAGAGCAAGTCAGAACAAAAGAACCCACTTCTCAGATCACTGGAACATAACAATCACTTAAAAACCACATTCCCATGCCAGGATAAATAAACTCATGTATAAAAATGAATTAAATAAATGCAATTACAAACCGAATAATAAAACGAACACAAACCTGTCGGATCAATTGGATATGTTCCTCTCTCAGCTTTGTATACACATCTTTCAGTTTCTGAAATTTCTCCTCTATGGTTTTCGCTTTTTCTGTGAATTAAGTAAATAAATGCAATATTAATTGCAAATTAATTTCAAATGACTCTGCATTCTCAAAGCTTTTTGCACGAACATACTTTCCGTTTCATGATACTTCGACATTTCTTCAGTCTGCTGGAGGAGGTCATCCTTTAACTGTCTCTCCTGCAATAGCTCACTGTCCTGCAAGAACATCAAGAATGGTAACAGTATTAACAGGATGCTTACAAAGTTATTTAAAAAATAAAAAATACTGTTATCAAACCTTTTTGGCCAAATCTGTCTCCAATTCTACTATGGTTTCTCTGAGTGTTTGAACTTGATGTTGATAGTCTTGAAATCTCTGTTGGTAGTCCATTTTTAATCGTGAAACTGCTTGCAAAAGATTGTCCCTAGGAATAATAAATAATAATTCAGAAACTCAACATGTATACCGAATTAAAGAACTTCCTATAAAATTCATACATCACTGTTGAAAGAAAGCTCTTCAGTAGAGGCAACCATACAAACTTGGGATATTTAATGATAATTCAAAATGTATTGTACAAAATTCTTTTGAATAATAGGAAGATTAACTTGAGTACTTGCATGGGCTGTACATGTACCCAGCCATTTCTTTTTGCTGGTGAGTAACCTCTACAGAGTTTAGTAATAGGGATATTAGTAGCTTCAGATAACATGATACTATAAAAATGCAGCCTGCTTCTAAACTTTTCATAGCAAGCACATTGTTGTCAAATAGTTTTAAAGTAGGTTGAGCTATGATTTTAGAGTTATGGGGAAAAGGGAGGTTTGCTGAGCAAAGGATCCAAAAGATGATACATTATTATCAAAGTCATTTACTATTGCCACAATCACTGAAGGACTCATAATGAATATCAATGGAAAAATAAAATATTTCTAATGTTAATAAATATCTCCCAATCTTCATCAGGGAGACAGTACAAGTAGATTTAAATGCCATACTTTGAAGTTTAATTACTTTCACATCATATTCAAATATACATTTTGGGTTTCAAGTTCACATTATCATTTGCGTTATAAAATGGGTTGCATGTACTGCAGAATTAATTTGCATTCATATCTGGCTTTATGTCTACATAAAAAAATAATAGGTGGGAGTTTAATCCCTTACCTCTCAGCAACAATATCTGGAGAAACAGACCCATTGTGATGGTTCAAATCCACCAGATCTCCAGTGGAACCAGTGTCAGAGGTGTCTATAAGGTTGCCATCTGCAGAGTCGTGTTCTGAGGGAGTGGTCTCCTCCGGTGGCAGTACCACCACTGGTGGCACATAGCTCCGGAGTTCAGCTTGCACTAGAAAATTGGGAGGGTTCTGCCTCCCCAAAACAAAGGAATATCATTAATTTCATGTAATCAGGAGGGTTTAATAAAAGAATCATACTGAAATTTTACATCAAATTTATCTAGTTATACAGATAGAAGTTTTTTTTTGTTTAAACTCAAACAGTGGAACTCCATTACTTTTGGATCAATGAACCCGTCATCTCAATAACTGGGGTCAGTTTCATAATGGAAATGATTAAATGAATAAATCAAAGAAAAGATAAAAGCCCCTGTCAATGACTCTAGCCTGCACTTTCATAAGCATTGAATTAATTTCATAAATTAATTTTTAATTGATAACAGCAAATGAGAACCAATTCTAAAACAATAAAAGGCAATGATTTTAGGTTTTCCATGGACCAGGTCCCTGTTATTATCCGAGATAATAACAGAGGTTCTGTAGTATTAATGTTTCAGTGTTATATTTTTTATCAACTTGCGCAGAGACTTGTCTCACCTCAGGTAGTGGGGGAATGTGAATGAGAGTCTTGAAGTACTGCAGAGTGCTGGCTGTCAAGTAGAATTGACGTAATTCTCTAAACTGCTTTAAAAACCGCTCACGGTGACCAGCAAGAGTGTCAGGAGGAAGACCTATTCACACAAAGCACTTCATCAGGACTCCACTGAGATTTCATGAATGTTCATTCAATTTTACTTATGTAACATTTTATAAATGTTACATAAAAATTTGTAAAATTTTCACACTTTCAAATGGAATCGAATAGAATTTTAAAATACTAACTTGCATGAAGTTTGAAGAGAATTTTTACACAGTAGTCATAAAGCTGTGAAGAGTCTTGAATGCAAGGAATTAAAGGAGCTAAACGACATTGTCCACTACTCATCATTGAATTTGATCTAGACATGTCCAGAGAACCAAAAACTGAAAAGCAATACAATTCATTACTTTATTTTTTTTATTATAAACATAAATATTTTTTTGTATTACTATAAAATAGTTCAATAATAGTATCTATCTGAGATACATTCAATTTCATGGTTCTAGGAACTGATGATATCTCATTGTATATGACTGATACATCCAGAAAAATCATTGATACTTACTAGCTGTCTGGAGGTTTAGTATTTCATCCATATAATCAAACATTTCTACTGACATCTCAAAGCTGAAAACAATTTTGTTATTAATAAATAAAATTAATAAATAACCATATGTAAATTTCGTTACAAATGTTTAATGCACCTCACAAATAACTCACTAAGTGTTGATGTCGTTCTCTCCAATACTTTCCAGCTCCTCTCTGGACACTTGCAGGTTACCAGGGAAACGTGGGTTCCTTCGATGGAAATCCAGTTTTGTGATAAGCAGTTGACAATATAACTGGATCAGCTTTCCATATCCTTCTCTAAGGTGACACTGTAGCAAACCAAAAATGGTAAGCAATAAAAGAATAGGTAGAAATGTTTAGAAAGTCTTTGAGAGCTCACACATCTCTTATTTTGCAAAACCTTATCCTTCAATAAAAATGTTAGTAATATTTTAAATTATTAATTGTAAGTAATCCTTTAAATCATAATCAATTCCAGAGAACCTCCATAAGGCAGGATTGGATTTTATGAGAATTCAAGTATCCACAGTCTTTTTCATAATGAATCGTCGAATAAAATCAACATTTAACTCCATGAATGGTTGATGAGTTACACAAACATGCATGAGAGTAGAATTGTTAATACACAGGAAAGTAACACCTCTAAAAAATTGTACAGTAAATCATCGTATTTGGCACGATGCCTTTGCTCTTAAAGGGATCTTAGTTGGCTAATAATAATAATAATAATAATAATAATAATAATAATAATAATAATAATAATAATAATAATAAACTCCACCTCAGGAGTACATGACCTTGACGGTGGTGGTGAAGCTTGAGTACCCCAATGACCCTGAGACCTATGCTCGAAAATAGAAGTTTTCAAGGAATGGAGACAGTGGCACGCAGATATGAGACCTACCCTACATTCAAAGAAGTTTGCAAGTCAATGACGATACATACTCAGCATTAGAAAATCACAGCAGAACAACTTCATTCAGAGAAATGCGAAGTATGATCTTCTATGAAACTACCCACATGATGAACTTGTAGAACTTGAAAACGATGCTCCGGTTGAACGTTCATCTGGCAATGAATCATATGACAAGGACATTATGAGAAATCTCCTTCGACGGGAGATAGAACATGTTTGTCAACTTCCATTGGAATTTCGTGCACTGCTGAAGATAATATATGAAAATGCCAATGCTAAGTGAGTGATCGAGAAAGCAAACTTATATGAGGTAGCACAGACCCCAGGTAGAGATTTATATATTACTGAAATCAATCACATAGTGTACACAAATGGATATCAGGTATCTCAGATAATTTTGAGGCCAGCCAAGAACACCGACGGCCAATAGCAAAACAGAGCAAACGGCGCTGCACCACCATGGACGAATATAATTATGAAACGGACAGCCGACACGGCGTGAAATATCACTCTTAGCTGAGGTATCTTCTAAATCAACGCACATCTCTAAAATTCAATGAAAAATATTTAATGTTGAACAGAAATACCAAATTGAAAATGACAAGGAAGCTCATCGTAACTGAAAAGCTAAAAGAGAAAATCCAAGCATGGAATCAACGAATTAGACGTTACAAACGTAAAATAGATTTCCGTGTGCAGAATCGGTTTTTTGAAACAGACGCGAAGAGATTTTATCGCAATCTGTCTTAAAAACCGAATGACAATGCTGTCCCTCCTGCAAAATGACGTCGAAGCATTTTGAGCAGAAATCTGGGAGAAAAAGAGATTCTACAACAAAGACGCATCTTGGCCTCAATCTGAAGTTGATGCTGCCGATGAACTTGTGAAAACAGTGGAAAATGTTCACGAATTCGCGGAAGAGGACCTCTTCCAAGCAATTAAGAACATGGGAAACTGGAACCCCTGAGATTAATACGATCCAAAATTAATGGGTTAAGAAATGAACAACAATACATTCTCATCTAGCAAAGGATGTTAATAAAATTTTAGAAAACCCAATGGAACTCCCGAAATGGCGCTCATGCGGCATTACGTATTTGCTAGCCAAAGCGGGAGAATTACAGGTAAATCACTTGTCTGCCAGTACTGTACAAAGTTATAACTGCAGCCATAGCTGACAAAATGTCCAGACACCTAGAGAGGAACCATCTGTGTCAGTTGAACAAAATGGATGAAAAGCAAGCAGTAGAAATAAGAAATATTCAGATCAACAAGAGTATTTTTCAGGGAGATTTGCTATCTCTTCTGTTTTGCATTAGTTTGATCGCACTTCTAGACAGTTGTAGCAAGCAGACTTTGGTTACAAGCTCCATGGTGATAGACCAGTATTATACGCGCACGTTTTCTTGAGCTCCGGAATACCTACCCCCACTCCTTTGTCAACATTAGTTCAATTAAGAAAATATGATAGCAACAAGCGTTGTAAGCAAAATCTGGTAAGCAGAATTGTTCGCTCCCGTGTAATAGAAACTATTTTGCTTCGAAAAATAAACAACAAATGTGATGTAAAATTCCTTTTATGAAAAAATCCAAACTCCCTACTTCTCTCGCAACTAGCGAAGCGAGATCTCAAGAAAACTTGCGCGAATAATATCAAATTTGTTTTACATGGATGATCTTAAAATGTTTGCCAAGAATGAAGCTATTCTCTTTCAAATGCGGTCTGTCGTGAATGACTTTAGCAATGACATCTGCATGAAGTTTGGTCTTAACCAATGTGCAAAAATTAATTTAAAGAGAGGAAAAGTGACAGCGTCAGAGAGATTTGCAATAGATATGCACACTGTGATTCAAGATCTAGAGCCAGGTAAAACTTACAAATATATGGGCACTGAAGAATGTGAGACCATCACGAACGACACAATGAAAAACAGAATTTGTAGGGGGGGAGGGTATTACAGAAGAGTGAAACTCGTCCTGCAGTCAGCCCAGAACCCCAGGAATAAAAAATCGGCAATTGGTAGTTTGGCGGTGCCTGTAGCCGAGTACAGTAGTTTCGGACCCGCGGACTGGACTAAGCAAGAAATTCGGATCAAGGATCGAAAACCAGAAAACTGCAAAAAATGCATTATCTCGCCCACCCTCAATCTGATGTAGTACATAGACTTAATGTCACATAAGGAAGGAGGAAGAAGACACAGACAAATTGAAGCCCCTTGGTACAATGCAATAGTCGGGATGAGAAAGTATGTAGTCAATCATCAAGTTGACCCTCTGAGGCAGGTCATGTAATCTGTCCGAAGAATGGGAAACAGAGGCATTGTTAGTGTTATGCAAAGAAAATTATGCAAGATACGCAGAATAACACACACATTGGACTTCTGATACTATTGATGTGAGAGAGAAAAAATATTAAACAAATCGTGGAGAGACAAACCATTCCATGGTTAATATCTACAAAGAATGGACACGGTGTAGGTCAATAAAGATCAATCATTTAGGTGGCATAAAAGGGGAATAATGAAGCAGGAATCGGGATCAGCTCTCATAGCTGCTCAGGATCAGGCGTTCAGAACACATTATGATAAAGCGGTTCTCAACATTTCCCGAGATGATCAATGCCGCATCTGCCAGGAACAAGTAGCAACCATTGACCATATAGTCTCAGCTTGTCCAATTCTAGCAAAGACCAAATACTTGAAAAGACACGACAAGGTGCGTAGTTACCACCACTGGCAGATCGTACCGCCCTCAAAGTTGCTAACACATGCCCGAAGTGGTACGAACACTCACCAAAACCGGTGACATCTGTTGGACACTATACACTATTGTACGACCAACAAATTTAAACGGATCGCGCAATAGAAGCAAACAAACCGGATATTGTTATTTGGGATTTGGATAAAAAAAATCGTGTCTACTTGATGTTGCTGTGCCTGGCAATCAAAACGTCGTAGCCAAGGAGGCAGAAAGACGTCTTAAACACAAGTGTTTGGCAATCGAGATCAGCCGAATGTGGGCCGTAAAAGCACAGGTCATACCGATAGTCATCGGAGGCCTGGGATTTGTTTTGCAAAATTTGTGTAAGATCTTGGCTAAACTCCCAGCTCATTCAAAAGACTAGAAAGTGCAAGAAAATTTATTTGGAACAGCCCACGTTTTGCACAGTGTAGTAGAGGCACCGCCAGTCACTAGATCTGTTCCTTAGGTAGCTAGTTGCAACCTGGAGTAGATTTTATATTCAGGCAGACCCACAACATCTTAGCCGTGATGTGGAGGATAATGATAATAATAATAATAATAATAATAATAATAATAATAATAATAATAATTTGTCAAGTTCCTCAGGGATAGGCAGCCAAATACACTTTTCTGCCATGAGGGTTGCCTATCGCATCGAAAGGGGTAAAATACATTATTCTGGATTATTCCAGATCAATTTTCTCTATTTATTCGCCGTTCAAAAATTCAAAACTAGCTTCGATGTAATTAAGGCAGGCTTGTGTGAAAGTATCCTTACTTGACTATGTAATGTGCTGCAACAGTTGAGATTTATTCATGTTTCTTTGGTAGACGTAAGAAAAGAGTATCGTTCCGGAGTATGGAAATAATTGCAGATGTGCATGTACCGCCTGGCGCTTCGTTTCGATTGTTTCAAGTGATGGCTGAAGGACACAAATGCAATATTATGTTACGCAACCGTTACCCATAATGCGAGTAAGTATGCGCTGTCGTAGCACGTAGCGTGCATCTGCGAGACAAAGACCCGGCTAATTCCGCAACGATTACCCGCCTGTTTCTGGCTGAAAAGCAAGTCTCAAGTCTCAAGTCTCAACTCTCATCATTCACATTTTTCATCAGGTTTGCGATCTCTCAAAAATGTTCCCTCAACCAAATGAGATGAGCATGCACCTGAACGATTCAATATTCGATTCGGTTGAGGACATCGCGGAGGCTGTGAGCAACAAGGTGAAGACAATTTTCAAAGGAGAATAATTCTCCAAGATCATAAATACACTAAAAACTCTTGCTGGGCAATGTATCGCATGAAACGGACCCTACTTGAACAAACAGTCAAAACGCATACGCCGAAGTTTTTGAATGTAGTATGTATGATCTGTGACCTTGCATGCAGCAAGTGTGCGTGAGTGCTTGGTTAGTCCGCTGAAGGCCTCACCCAGAGCTTGCCCAGGTCCTCGATGGTGGAGCGGTGGCGCTGCGAGTGCGTGACCACGTGGGGGTGGCCCTCGCGCAGCACCTTGTGCAGCACGTGGCAGAACTTCCAGGCCACGATACGGTGCTCCTGCAGCGGCAGGCGCAGCGCGCACGCCCAGAACGTGGCGCCGCCCTTCTCCTGGAACGTGCCGATAATGGTGCCTGCACGTGTTAAGGATGACAACCACAAGAAGGAAATGACAACTTCCCGATCGATTCAATCCGGAAGACGGAACTTATTTCCTCATTGTAGATTAAAAGAAATGCTACAATAAATGCACGTTTTGATATTTCAATAATCAATGCACACACTACCTGCTGGAATAAGTCACCATAATATTTTCGTATGGCCAAACAACCTTTCCCGTCCCCCACAGGTAACAATGTTACAACCCTATCCCACCAGCAGAATCTTTCGCCACCAAGAAAAAACTGACTTGACCTCCTCCTGGTCCCACTCTTTCAGCAGCAGTATGTAAACCTTTCGACATCTCTGTGTACTAACACACGGCTCTAAACGCCTTGCACGATAAGCTGCAAAATTTTAAATCCAAATCTCAAATTCCTTTTGTTTATTTTGTTATTGATAATTTAGAATTGTGTACCCCTCTGTTTTGTTTCAGTACCCAAGTCGTCAAAAGCTGACTAACAATTAAAAAAATGTAACTTGACTAGTATGATATAATCAGTATTGACCTACTAATCCTGGTACAATTAATGCGAGGCAATATATACTTAAATCTCATCCCGTTCTTGATGGGAACATCGAGGGTGCACGGCGGCACGCGAGAGGGGGTTGAGGGAGAGGGGGCAGGCAAGAGGGCAAAATTTTAAAAATTTAATATGCTGAAATTTTATCAGATGTCATTCAATAATTTCCAATAAGTGAAACTGAAATGGACCATCAAAAGTAAAAATAGTATTGTTTGGGTGAGATGGGTCTCGGCCGCTTAAGGCGTGGAAGAGTCAAAGGATACTCCGCACATGCTTCTCCTTGACTGGGCTCTCGATCTGGTTGATGGCCTTGCTGATGCTGGTCGCCTGCAACAGAGAGAGAGAAAGAGATAGGTTGCATCGCCAAGCAAAGCTGCGCAAGGCAAGGCCTGGTGCGGGGCGCCGCAGTGCCCCTCAGTCTCTTGACTCGATACAAATTCCACAAATAATCTTACAAGCACGGGGATATTTTCTCCAAAACCGATTTACATTTAAATCTCATTTTCAGAGGAAGTTGCTGTAATTCATTTATAAACAAAAAAAGAAATAAACCAGTGTTTCACTAGGGTTATTTTTATTATGAAAAGAACCTCTCTTCTTAGACGGACATTAATTCAGTACGTCTTAATGCGATTCAAACTCAGCTGGAGCTAATCTGCAAAAATGACCTTGCTCGCACGGACGCAAACGGAGCGAAGTGCAGGGAGGGCGATAAGGGCCGGAAGAAGACGCACTGCACTTCCGCTACGGGCGATAACGCAGCATCAACAGCTACGGCGGGCGCGCAGCCAGCGCTGGAGCGGAGGCGCGGGTATTTTAAGCCGGCGCGAGCCAGGGGCTGCTCCGGAGGCCGGAAGCGCGCGAGGCGGTGCGGGGGCGGGGCAGAGGGAGGAAGGGGAAGGCGATGGGGACAAAGCGGCGAGGGCGCGTGCCTGGGCATCGGCGCCGCGGCCTCCGCCGCCGGGAGGCCCGCGCGCGGGGGCGGGGTCGGGGACGGGGGCAGGTGCCGCGGAGCCTTGGGGAGGCAAGGCGCGGCCTCGGCCGCACAGCAGTATCTCTCCGTGCGTGTCGCGGCCAGCGCCTCGGCCCGAGGTCTCTCTCCGCGCCATTGGGCTCGCGAGCGCCGGTAATGGCCGCTTGAGGAAGGGAAGGCGCCACTCCGCTCATACTCCTCGTTGCCGGCCCTTCACGAGTTAGAGCATGGCTCCGGGGGGTAGAACATAACGAACAAATAGGCTATCTCCATCGAGCAAGCGTGTTGGAGGGAACGGACAGGCAACTTCCCTGACGCATCCGGGAGGGTGGGTTCCCGCGGAGGGCCCGGAGCACGGTCATCTCACCCGGGAAGCGAGTGGAAGGCAAGCTCCCATCCGCCCTCCTCCCTCCCGCCCCCCACTCGGAGGCTCAGCGCAGGAGACAACCGCCCCGTCTGGCCCTATTGGCGAGGCGATAGCGTCGCTTCAACGTCGGCGAGAAAAGAGGAGTGGAACACATCCCACTCACTCGAAACCCACAACCCAGCCGCCGCCTACTAAATCAATCGGGAACAACAGAAGGACGAGAAACCTGCGCGTGCTTGTGAGAGCTCTGGGCGCGCAGCCGGGCGCCCCAGAGGCAGGCGCAGGGCGCAGGCGCATGCGCCAGACGGCCCGAGGCGCATACGCGGAGCCCAAAGCGGGCTACCTTCACGACGCGTCCCCGTCCCCCGCCCTCCCCACCCGGCCCCGCTCCGCCGCCGAGGAACCGAGCGCACAGGACGCGGAGCCAGCCCAGCCCTTCAGCATTAACAGGCAGCACTCGGATTAAAACAAGCACGAGACTAACGTCCAAGAGTGAAGGGAACCATTGTTTAAAGAGACTTTTGGTGATCCAAAATTCACGAACAGAAGTTTTCATCAACATTAATCACATAGTTTCTCTCTCTTTTATTAGATACGACAGGGCGTCTTTACCACATACGACAAACGCTATCGCTCTGCATATGCCGGGAGAATCGAAAACGAAATTAAAGTCACTTAGATTTTCGAATTCTCCGATTAATATCCGATTTTAGATCGTTCTGTGTGTTTAAGGTCTAATCTTCTGCCATCTCTCACACTCGCAAACGCTGTTCTTTTATACAATACTATCATTCACATAAACGTACGCCACCCCAACATTGCTCCATCACATACAAATCCTCAACGTCTTTAAATATTCCAAAATAAATTTATCTGCAAAAATCGCGAACACTTTTTTTCTTTTCGAATTTACGAACTTCACGGCGATATTCCATCTTTGACATTATTAATAAAGCAACTTCACTGAAAATTATTTCAACATCCCCTCTCGGTTCCTTTTTCAACCACCATTCCCACCATGTAAAACTTTAGACTTCTCAAGAATTATTTATTAAGAAAAAATATCCTCACGATGTTATTAAATAATAAACCCTCTTCATCAAACCGAACCACAAGATACCCGACTACAGTAGCCCAGTTGGGTTACAATCAATGGTTTTTCTATAAATGTTAAGTAAATTGTGTAATTCCTGAAGATATCTCGAGTAAAATCTTATGGCTGACCAGTGAATAAAAATAAATATTAATAAAATCTTCAGCTCTGCTTCTTCCCGCCATGTGCGACCCTTACTCCCGTCCTGGGACAGCGCGGCGCGAGGGAGATTACAGGCGACTGGAGCGCTGTACAGAGCGTCGCGTCGCGTCGCTCCACTTGCTCTGCGCTAACACTAGAAACACAGCGGCGCGCGTCAATCCTGCGCGACAATCGCTTCTCGGTTGGTGCAGTGCCGGCCCTCGTCTCTGACACACGGCTACGAGGGGGGGGGGGGGCAGTTCTCGGGAAGGAGGTTAATTATCGTTCCCGCGCAAATGTGCCACGCTTCTAACGCTCCGCCGGTACTGCGGGCAAAAGTCGGCGCACCCACGCACGAGAAAATAATCTAACGGGAGCGCATACGAGTTAACCACAGGTGTAAACCTCCCCAATCGATTGTATGACAATTTTAACGAGAATCGAGTTAAGAAGTGTCGAGTCAGATTGTCTATTGAATGCTGTTATTGCTACTCTCTTTTTTATAGACGCGTGTTCCATTTCAGCGTCTGGATTTGTCAACTGCTCAGATTGAGAGATTTGAAATCAGATCCTTGTTCCTTGGCTCACAGATAAGAGTAATATATAGTCGGAATAGAGAAGATGAAATAAAATTAGAAAACATGCATCTGTAGCGGTGTAATCGCAATGTGAAGTAAGATTAAGACCTTCAAGTTATTCACTGGATCACAAAGCTCACTCTTGATTTATTTGGCAACTGTATCAAGCCGGTGGCGCATCGCCACCACTTGAATCGTCCAAAGCAAATTGGAACTTTAAGTTGAATTTATTCAGAGCTTCATGTTTCTGCGCACGTCAATTTCTGTAGACAGTAGTCCCGTCAGTGTAGTGCATATTTTATCCCTCTACGCTCTCGAGTGAACTCCCGGCTTGTGTGGTGGCGTGGTGCATGTATACATGGCATGCATACATAGCTCGTGTCGAAAATTCGCCACCGCCCGGACTCGAAATCTAGGATCTATCTGACAGAGCCAGCTAAATCATTCTGTCTTACGTCAAGTTCACTTCGAAATTACCTTATCAACACGTCGCCCAAATAAGAATTGCATCTTAATTTCTCGGTTACAAATTAAACAGAAAAACTTTCCAATCTCAATCTGCAAATTCTAACCGTTGGTTTTAAAAAAGTAACAAAATGAATCCGCAGAACAGACTCAAAGTGCACCATAAGATTTCAAATTTGTTCACAAAATCAAAAAAATCAGTTAGTACTCGTGTCGAATAATTGAATTCTCAAAGAAAATGTATACTTTTCAGAAGAAACTACTAGAATGTATGATATCTATATATGATCAAAGAATTTTTTTAGGATGATAGCTTTTTTTCTCCGATTGTTCGCTGTAAGAGGCAAAACTTTGCAGACTTTTTCATTTCCTTCAGAGGATAGGCCGTTTCAGCAGGCAATTTTTATTTCGAGGGAAATCGATACAGAAAAGATAAGAGCTAAACAAAATTTTCCAATTAATTGAAAATCAAAACACACCGGAAAGAAATAATATACGTCGTATTGCTGGAAACATCGTTTAAAATACGTGCGCGCGGAAGGTAACGAGATGGTAGTTACCAGGTGCTGCATTCCTTCCCGCATTCATTCAGTTTGTTATCGCGGGAAAAAAAATCGCTTTGTTATTCTCGTTCCATCGTTTTGTCTCATCAATGCAATAAGAATGTGAGAAACACAAAAACAATTCCAGGCCGTTTCGAACTTGTGCGTTATGAGAAACTGTCGACTTTCCCCGAGCATTCAAGGCCGGCATAATAAGTAGACCACGCTTTCTTGCGAGCGGCGCCCGTCCGTTCCCAGCCGCAGCGAAGGAGAGCGGCGCTAGGCGGCGCCCCACGCCCGGCCTCCCACGCCACAAACCACGACAACCACGCGGCTCGGGCGTGGAGGCGGGAGCCATCCAGCATTTGGTTAAGAAGGCATTTCAATTACACAGGTCAACAGCCTAATTGTTTCGGGCATCAAATAAATGGTTTCAAATAATTTGTTTTTATAAAGAACACCGCATTAAAAATTGCTTTAATAGTCACATTTTCAAAATAAGGGCGAAGAATCTTCTGGCATCTTCAAACCGAAATTGTCCCGTACGCATCCATTTTATGCATTCGTCTCACCTCACAAGGTAACTGGAAGTGAGTATCATCTGAAATTGATTTACTACCGTTTCCGGGATTCAAGTGGTTTGGTCATTAGCCCCGTAAGTGCTGTGGTGCATGTTATATCACGGGAAATGGCGGTGTTCCTCCTTCGCTGGAACGTGAGACCTTCATATCTTAGACCTTCACTCACTCAGCTTGTGAGGGTTCCCTTCCAGGTATATCCCACCGGCGAGGCAATGCTCCAGACAGTCTAAGCTCCCGACTTTGGTAATGTAGTGCATGTAAGTATGCGTGTGTGTTTGGGTATATATGGGGGCGGAGGAGAGGACAAAGATGAATGAAGATAGCGTGCGGTTCATGACCCGTTCATTATGGTACTGCTGCAGAATTCGCCTGGGATTGCTTGGAAATAGCACACAAAACTTCCCCTCAGAGCAACCAGCCGTTAGAATTCTCTAGACAGCGGTCATTCAGCTAGTGTCGGAAATCCGCCATCGTTGTGACTCGAAATCTAGGATCACACACCAAGAAACGGTGTAGTAGCAACAGAAGTTGCCCTGAGCCACCTCAGTCGGTATTTCTATGAGAGGTTTACAAGCATCTATGACTTCTTCAGAACTTCTAGTTTCCCAAATTCATCAATAATTCATTACAAATCTCATGGATCTTCATTCACATGTTTCTGAAAATAAGTTACACAGGCCATGTAGTGGGGTCGAAGAATGTTTGCCTTTCGCCAGTTAACGCGTGTGGGATATATCATAACGAAGTTAAGCGAATGCACGCATTTTGAACATCGCACCCTTGATTGGTATGAAAGTGATCACGCACCGGTGTTTGACAGGTACATCTTTCGACACAAAGTATGTGCGGGTTGGGCTTGAACAAGGATCATCTATTATTTTTTTTTTTCAAATAGAATAGTCGAGATCCTTCTAGAGAAAGTGTGCGTGAGAGTGTGAATAAGAATGTGAGAGAATGTAAGGGAGAAAAATATACAAGTCATTTACTAAAGCTAATACAATTTTACTTCTTTCTTTCCATATCTAATTAGGACTTATAAAAATACCAACATTGGATAATGATGGTCCTAGTTTTAGATTCTTTTTGCAAAATTTCGAAGGCTAACTTTGGTTAAAATAAAAGAAGATAGTTTCATAGGAGCAGAAGCTTAAAGGAATGTCCCCTGATAAGCTGTTTCACGAACTTTTTAATATCAAAGACAAAATTGCATGGAAAAAATCACAACTTACAATCTTCTTTATGACTCAAAATTGCAAGACAAGCAGACAGTATGACTATTCTGTGATCGTTTTCGAGTTCAGAACTACAGAAGTTACTATATTTAAATAATTTTCTTTCAGTAACAATGTTAAATTATTTTACCAGTGTTATCAACTCAACTAGTGACGTCAGAACACGGACGAGGAATTAACTAATTTAGCGAAAACAAAGAACTTGACTTTTATCTTCAAATACTACGGTAATTGGAGCCCTATAATTGAAGGTAAGATCGCGCACGGGCCGTTTCCGTTGCCGGGTACTTGCTTCGGTATTCGCCTGAAAGTCATCATGGAAACTCCTGATTACAACAGTCGGCCGAACATAATTGTTTCCGGTATGTGTCACAAAACTCAGAATTTGAGGTGTTGCAAAAGCGACTTTGGGGCTCCCCATCAGTCCATTGATTATCCGGGCACGTCAAGTGTTTTGATCATTCGGTCCGTTATTATAGTGAATGTTTTATCCAGTTCGATAGTGCAGATCCTCCTCACTGATAAGTGGTTCCGACCAAAAAGTCGGCTTGTGGAGAACTTCCCTCTCCAGGTTTCTCCCCCCAGAGAGCCACCGCTCTGCTTCCCGACATGTGTGGTACGGTATAAATAAATTAAATAAATGTCTTTATGAATGGCGAGGCTCAGGCCATTTAGCCTGCTTTCCCGCCTGACCATTAAAACGTATTGCACGTAAGTGCGTAAGGAGAGAGAAAATTTGAAGAGAAAGGAGGGATTGTGCGGCCCTGCGGCCTATATATTAGGGTTAGACTGCTTCGGCATTCGCATGATATCGATCGGAGAAACCATGGGATACTATCAATCAGAGCAACAGGTCGCTACAGTTCTCCACCAGGCAGCGACTGAATTCGATCCAGCTGGGGTCGAATATTCGCCTCCGTTGGGACTAACTCTAGGACTGCAGCAATGCTGGCTCTGAGCTAACTCAGCCGGTGGCTGGTCATCCGGCATGGCCCAATCCCTTCGAAGCGGTCTTCGGGCGGAGACATCGCATCCGGCGCATCAATGTCGATGTTTTGGCCGGCTACTCTCGCCTCCTGCCGTCCCTTGGACACCCTCGCGCCCCTCTCCTCCCCGCCCCACACCGCGCCAGTCGTCATTATCGAGTTAGCTGCTGGCGAGGACGCGCCGCCGCCGCCGCCGCCGCCGCCGCCGCCGCCGCCGCCGCCAGCCCCGAGCGGCGACGCGACGCGGCGCGGCGCGGCGCGACCTGCCGTCGGACGCCGCCGCACCTCCGCTCCCCTAGACCCAAATCGTCATTCACTAAGAAATAATGCCTCTCTTAGTTCGATATGAGTGTCGTGAATGCATCATTGAATATGCCTTCCTACAGTCGAAATATCTACTAAGTTAGTTCCAACACTTTCTCAACAAATGGAGCCCTGGTGCCTTTTAAAGGTTTACGCAACATACCTCGAAACACACAGCAACACCTCCGACTATCTCGCACTGATATCCAGTAGGAACACTAATATTTGACAAAGTGAGTAACTCGCAGGTTCCAGAATTTCCCCTGGAATTTAGGATACGTCGTCGGTCTCAGAGCGAAATGGCTGTAAACTTTTTTCTTTAAATGCTGCAAAATGAACGTAACTGGAGATACGTTTTGTTACTGAGTAAACGACGAAAGCTTTCAAAGTGCTTGCAAAAGGACTTAGTAAATGTGCGACGAAGTATACTTAAGACTGCTCACCTTCCACCCCTACGTACCGAGGTAAATATCCCGTTGTATGGGTGTGGAAGTTGTTTTGGACAATGCGGGTTCTCGGTAAGGTTTGTCGGGATTCTCTAATTTCATCCGCATCTTATTCCATTATTTCTCCATTTCATCATTCATATTTTTAATATTACGCGAACATCAAATTATCCCAGATATGGATGAAGAGGTATGGTTAATAAGGATCGTAATAAAGGTGTGAAGTATCTAGTAGTTCTATCAAAACTTAACCACGTCGGGTAAACAGTTCCATTTCAAATTTAGGTATTCGTGAGTCCGACCATCTCCCTACTCTCCCGTGTATAATGCCAATTACACAAGCTGCAGAACGCAACTCCCGAAATTGCACGTTGGCCTAGCCTCAAAACAACATAATTATCAAGAAAAGGTGTTCGATACAAATAATTTAACAAAGATCAAAGAAACTAGCAACCAATAGTTAATTTCAATGAGTACAGAAAAAATGAAGAGCGCGGATGTTTAAGTAAACTCAAATAGCTTGGCAATGAAAATCAACAAATGTCGCATGTATAATGATCGTAAAACCCAGGTCGTTATTTCTGGATACTATTGTCGCCGAACATTGGACAAGCATCACCTAGAGATTCTGGCATGGCGTGAGGCGAGGCGAGAGGAGAGGGAGGCAAGTGGCGAGAGGAGAGAGGTGTGAGGGACTATCTCGTTTGGGCGCAGCTTCTGCGAGTACAGCGCGAACAACTCAAGGCACAGGAGGGCAACACATCCGATCAAAACGTCTCAGTTGGAGCAGAAGCAGCAGCAGCAGCAGCAGCAGCAGCAGCAGCAGCAGCAGGAGCGTCCGCCGGCCAGCGCCGGAAGCACTCCGCCCCAGCGCATGCGCGAAGAGCACGGAAACAGAGCGCGCAATCCCCCTCCCCCTCGCACGGGCACGCAGCGCAGCGCAACACAGGACGCTCACCTCGACGCGCAGCCACCGCAAAAACCTACCGGGGCGCCGCGGCGGCAGCAGCTCTAGCCACGGCCGAGCGAAGGCCACCGTCCTCCAAGACGTTTCCCACCACCACCTCTCCATTTCACTTCACACACAATGGGTACCACTTTTGCACTTGCAAGATGTTAAGTTGAAAGAAGTAGAGCACTCTCACTGTATATAAAATGTGAATTATTATGTATGTATCGCGTCAGAATTAGAAACAATAATTCCTCGTGTCATAAAATCACAAGACGAATTGCCTAGTACGATTGTGGAACTCCGATAAATTATAATGCATAGTAGACTGGCATAAGTCAGGGGTATGCGCGCGCACGTGTGCGTCTGTGCATGTGCATGTGCATGTGCATGTGCATGTGCATGTGCGTGTGTGTGTGTGTACGTGTGTAGTTGGCGCAGCCCAATGAGGTCGTGGGTAAGTGCGAGGCGCCGCCGTTTCTGTGGAGCGCAAAGCAAAATTCCAAATATTACGTCCGGTGAATCGCCCTAGTCACCACAGCATACACGCACTCGAATTTTGACTTAATGAAACGCACGAAATATCTTAAAGATAGGCATTTTAAAAGTTTCAACCTCAAAATGTACTGTTATTAATGACAAATGACAAAATGGAAGTTTCATTTATAGTTAATCGAAAATACAATATTAACATACCTTCTTCATTTATTGCAAATCAAACGCACGTTCAATACACACATTAATGTTTAAAATAACACATAGTGCACTCAAAAAGTGTGCTCTCTGTTCTCCATTGACGTACATTCTCTAATACACACATTAATATTTTAATCAGCATATGACAACTACAAGGAGATGGAGAAGTCTGGAAAATCGTGGAGGGAACTTGGAGGAATAGCGGCTATTCGAGTTAGACGAGTCTTTCAACGAGAACCTATGTTTCCCGGAGGAGCGGAAGTTAAGAAGTATGACAACTAAAAACGTGTGCTTTTTGACAAGGAAAATAGTAAAATTTAAAAGTACTTTTCACCTAACAAACCCCTGTGAGACCATGAATATTTCTTTTGGTGATAGGCGCTAAGAATGACTGCAGGGAATATCTATCTGCACAAGCTAACATGAGCCGGGAAGGACAGTCCATAACGACGGGCTGGTAGAGCCAATTGGCTCATCTCGCGGCAATACTTGGCTGCTGATGGCAGTTATTCGTTGGACTCCCCAGGAAACGCGTTTCCGCTTTTCAGTTTTAATCTCCTTTCTCATTGCCAGCTCCATAGAAAACCAAAGATGAATGAAGTATTCATCCTTATAAATTGCTTCAATTTGCCTAAGTTTCATAGACTCAATTTCAAGACAGCATGATTAGACTCCCCTTGCTTCCAGACAACATATGTGAAAAGCCGGCATATGATCCGCTCAGGTCAGAAGATGATGTTTTGAAAGGTTCTAGAACAGCTGTGTCCGCGCGAAGTAACAGCCCAAAAGAACCTTAAACACAGATTTTACAACCGAGAATTCTAGATCGTAATATTGAGGCTATTTTAATACTTTTCCTGTTGTACTATACAGTATGGAGAGAACAAATGAAAGTCACAAAAGAGGATTGTATATACGTAACCCAGTCGTATGGACGTTTCCACCCGGTTCCGTCATAACCAAATGCAGAGACGTATCCCATAAAACACATGTGAGAAAGGTACTTGAAGTATCAATGCTCGCACAAAGATGTTCCAAAAACATATATAATTAAATAATATTAAATTTTATAGTTCAATATTTAAGGATGATTAATATATTTTAATAGCTATTTTTCATCTCGATTATAAGAAAGCAATGAGTATATCTCACTTTTGTAATTACATGTGTTCCTTGTCTGTCACTTTTCTTTCCTGACTCGTTTGACGTTGAAGCGCAAAAGCCAGAACACGAGTACATTCGTCACTACGTCCAAGGTGACGCTAGTCGAAATTACACAAGCTCGTTGAGTAGTCGCTATCCTGGAAAATCTTACTACGTCTAGTGGGCGACGGAAGTGGCTACTGGGCTTTTTAAACCACGGCTCTTTTTCAAACCACCCACCTTTTGGTTTGCATAGCCCTGACAACTCTCCCTTGACAAGGTGGCTTGAAAGTAAACATTCCTGACCGCTGACAGCTTCAGTGCTCATGGCAGATAATCACTAGTACAAAGTACTGTTTAACGATTAGAAAATTACACTGTACGATAGGGTACTTCAGTTATGCTTATAAAACAGACTTACAGTCACTGGAGTGACCTCAATCAACATTGCTAAAATCTCTCACATTATGAATAACTCTAAAAGTATATACTTGTAATTTTGCATAAATTTGTAAACTATTTGTATTTTGGTATAGGGACTACTTTATAATTTCGGACTCGATTCCCATTACGCCTCATCCAGAAACATCCAACAGTCAAGACTCAGATTAGGTTCTAGTTATGCAACTAATTGCTCTACTTATCAATTTCCGCCTTTCGAAAAGCATAATTTGTGACTGCATTCGAGAAAGTCGCCTCCACGTCTCGCAGCATCGCATCGCAGCGCGCAGTGTGCCTGCGCGGGGGCGGGACGGGGCATGCGCGGCCCTGACTCACAGGCGGCGGCGGCAGCGACGTGACTCAAGCGGAGCTCCCGCGAGCGGGGCGGGGGCAGGGGGCGAGGAGACGCCCTCGCAGCCTCTCAAGGACGTACCGGCGCGGCGCGGGCACACGCGACGTCCAGCTCAAGAAACCACCGGCGGACGCGGCGGGAGCGAGCGAATGCGTCATAACAGAGGCCTCGTTCTCTGGATCTGCCAGTGTCCCGCGTCACAACAAATTCCGTATAACAAATGTGTCGTCACTAGAGAGGAAATTGCAGCACAAAGCACTCACCCTCCTTGTATCAGAAAGGTAAAATAACATTTAAAGTATATCCACGAATAATGCCTGAAACAGGAGCAGTCAATGTGCATTTGGAATTGCATGTACCGGTAGCAATTTCAATTTTATTTCCGATTTAAATAACTGCTCAGTACGCCCTATTCTCGCCGCTTTCTTCTGTTCTATCAAATCTTTCGAACTGCTCAATAAGTCTCTCCCCGTAAGAGCACTTCTTCGAAGAGCAATTCAATGAATGCATGAGGGGAGGGGGATTCCCAGCTAAGGGTAATGGTCCATTCTCCAGCCTCCTGTTCACACCCTGCAGGAAAAGCACACACTACTCAGGGCACACTTCACTTTTCCTGCAAGACACAGGGAGCAAAACTAGGCACTTGCAATCCGGCAAGAGCTGCAGAATATATTAAAAAACGAACGGCGTTACCAAAAGGCGTTGTAAGTAAAAACTGCTTCTTACAATCCTTGCGTCAGAGGAGAAATAAACAGCAGGTCTGCAAGAAGCTGAAGCGGTGCTGAGGCCATCGCTAGCAAACGGAAGCGGTTGCCTCAACTGCGCCTGCGCCCAAGGTCCCGCACCTAATACGGAAGTGCTTCCCGCGTGCCTTCGCCGCCCCGCCCTCGCTCCAACTAATACGAATTTCTTACAAAAGCTGCAATACGTACCACAGACAATATCATACGGCAGAAACGATAAACGATATGTTGTTTATTAAACTGCATAAATTATTAAATTGCAATGAAAGGCGAGTCCAGAAGTTTATAACGAGTACAAATTCAGAAATGTTAGAATGTTGTAAAATTTTTACAGAATTATTTTATAAAAAATTAAATTGATATTCATAATTTTACTTCAACAATTATAGAAGGGATACAATTAAATCCCGAAATGTCGTTATTGTTGAAATTAAGACTATTTATATTAAATATATTAATAGGTATGAAAAATGTGCAGTGTGTTACTCAATTGTCTGTTAAATTTAATGGCTACGCATTTCCGTAATATAAATATACATACATATATTATATATATATAAGCTACTCTCTTCACATTGTTTATTGTTTCGCACTCTCATTTCTGTGAATTGATCAGTAGCTGCAATAAGGAATTATTAAAGCAGGAAGATACTATTGATCAATTCAGCACAAAGGTCATTTACTTCCATTCGCGACGAAACCCCGTTATTTGCCTTTATAATAGATATCCACACCTGTGACAGCTGACATAAAGAGTCGAGAACTATTCGAAAGACTAACTTGGCGCCTAATACAAATTTCTTGGCTGGCATTTCTTGCTCTTCATTCAATCTCTTTCGCCAAAATCGTTTATATTCAATTTCATTAGAACCATCAGTGAATAGTTATTTCAATACTCGAATATTATTAATAACAATATTACATTTAGACCTTAAAAGCATCAAATCTGTTTAGACAGAAGCAGAATAATATGAAAAAATAAAGAAAGGGAGAAAGAAGTCGAGATTTGTAAAACATGCCATACTTATTCATGTCTATGTTACTGAAGATAAAAACCAATTAAGGAAGGTAGTGTTATTAATTATAGCAATAGAATGATAAAGAAGCGGAGAAGACTATGGATAATATAGTGTTGATTTCAATTTGATGTCTGCGAATCTGTAGTATAGGAAAGTCAATGAATTCGAAAGCATTCGAAAGCATTCGAAAAGCATTCGGAGCTTTCGAAAGCCCCACTCCGGAAACTAAGGAAGTGACTAACACCAGGAAGACGCTGCGTCACTTTCACGGACGCCGCAGCGATCTTAGTGATCAAATAGACGAGCATGTGGAGCGCAGCTGGCGTATGGAAGGAGTGTCAATTTATGACCAACCAGCCGGGAGAATGTTTTCTCCGCGAGTTCCGGTTTTTTTCTGCATTAAATTTAGTTATCTGAGATATTAGAGAAAGGATCCAGTGCGTTTATCACAAGGGGGCGGATTTTTTTACCTAAAAAATTGCAAAAATTGGTCAATAAAATGCCCTTAAAGCAAAGAAAAATGATGTAAAAACGTTTACCAAAACCAGTTCAGATGAACAATTCAAGCTGTTGAATATTTTATTGACGTAATCGAGGGTTCTTCCTATCGTTCAAGTGAAGTCAGCTTGGAAACATTTGGTTTGGACTGTTTTTCCACCAGGAAATCTGACTTTACATATTGCGAAATTAGACAAACCGATAGAGGCGCTGACATGCGTCACAGTAACCTTAAGATTACGTACTTACACGGCTGGCATGACAATTTCTGTGCGAAGAAATCGAACAGGCTACGCGGGAATTCTGTAGAGAATTTATTACATCTCGCAAATATTATCTAAAGCAAGCACCATTCAAATGATGTTAAAAAGGAAGACATCAGAGGAAGGTGCTGAAAAAATGACTTGTTAGTCGAAATCTAAGAAAAAAACAACACAAATCGTTTAAAAATGGATTATTTCCTTTTGTCACTCATAACAAAATTAATGTCTACACTAACAGGCATTATTCTGTAGCGAAAAAAAAGATATTTCATTAAAATCCGCCCCTATTTATCACTAAAAACAATGCCGGATTTACGTACAATCGATCTAAATTGCTTTAGATACCCATTAGATCCATAAGACTATATAGTAGTTATTTAACATGAAAAGAAGCAATACATTTTTGGCGACGGACAGCTGAATCACGGGCCCTATTACCTTCCATAGCTTAGGGCATCGTCAAATGCAAATCCGGCTCGCCCAAAAACATGTTGAAAGAACACACATCCTAATGACATATCAACGAGAGAATTTCGTCATTATTGGCAATCCGTAATCATCGGTCTCTGCGTAGTACTTATTACACAGAATACTAATGTCTTAACTCCGTAAAGAGAGAAAACAGACGAAACCAAACCTAGTTACTAAAATTATTCCAAGACTGTCATAAATACTGACGTGCGAAAGAAGATGGAACATGTTTTTCCACCAGTGTGTTCTGCACTTGGGTTTACCCCTGCCAATGACTAGCGCCGCGGTCGGGGCCTGGCGAGGAGCGACTGATTGCGTCGTCAAAGGGAGAACAAACCTATTTTTAAACACGATTAAAGTAACACACACCGTAAACAAGTGTGCTTCTACTCTTGCACTCGTAACTATCGCTGGATTCAGATCAGGATCTTACAACAATCACTCCATCGTTCGTTCCTCCAACATATGGGAGCCAACACACCTATCGAACGTAAGAGCAGCTAGCCAATGTAGCAACAACATGCACGCGTGTTTGAAACTAACCCAAAAATTGGAAAGATTATTTTAAAATAAATCCTCATATATGACGCGGGATTTAACAGAGATTTACATCACTAGTTACATCTCACCGTGCGAATAATGCCCGTCAACACCTCGTTAACAAAATCACTGTTGGTTCCATTTGGAGAGAGAAGCTGTCGACTGTTGTGAGAGGGCGGAAGGACACGCACAGGCGACGCGCCCTTGGGCCGGCGCCGGCTCGGGGAGCGCAGGGGCGGGCGGGCACGCGAGCAGCTGCGCCTGCCGCTGCAGCACCTGGACCGCGCGCCGCCACCTGCCGCTGCCGGCGCGTGGGAAAGGCGGCCCTGGCTCTGGCCCGGGGCCCTCGCGGCGCCCAGCATCTGCGCGCCAAGTAGCAAGGAGCATCGACGTCGAACGGCTGTGCAGCGGCTTGGCTCAGGGCAGCGAGGCAGATTCGGGCGGATTGTGATTTCGGAGCCCTTCAACTGCCTACGGTCATTGACAGTGCCGATTTGGCACCTGTAGATGCTTTGATTGATGATTTCGGGCACTGCTAAGGTCATTATTCCCGTAAATGTAGTGCTTTTTTTGAGGTGGCCGTGATCTTCCCTCGCGAGATGGTGACATCCGTTGGGCTACCGTCGGCTAACGCCCTTTCTCCCAACCAGGTATCACCAATGGGATACAGCCCCAGGCGGAAACTAAGTTCCCGACCGGTCTCCCGGCATGTTTAGTTGTGTAGTGAAAGTATGTGTATGTGTACGTAAGGGGGTGAGGATAGGACCACCAGGAAGAGGAAGGGGCGATCGCACGAGGTCCATGGCAGTTGTTAGAATATTGCCCCGGCATTCACCTGGTGTTGATAGGAGAAACCACGGAAAACTGCCAATCTGACCAGTCGGGCGTTAGAACGCTCCTCTACACAGCGCTTCATTCGTCCTAGCTATATAACTATAATATTACAGTCCTAACTATATCATTATAGTGTCGAAAATACTGCCACTGTCGGGTCTAGAACCTACGGAATCACGGAAACCAGTGATCAGAGCAGCCGGTCTACGAATTCGATTCCGGCAGCAGGCACACATTTACTGATGATAAACACAAACACACAAAGTCAATCACCTTCTCACCGCCACACCATCTCAGAATTGTCCCAATATCCACGATGCTGGAACGTAAGACCCGATTTACGCACACCCTTTTCATGAACGATTTCGAAGTTGTAGCGAACGCTGAAGTTGGAGCGAGGCTGTTGAGAGAACTTAACAGCGACGACCTCACAACCTGCAGGCGAAATTATCAAGCTTGTTACACCTCCATTTCACCTGACAGCGTAAACTTTTCATCAGATTCATCTCAAACTTTCTTTTTCCAGTTGTAGTACCACTGTGGATCGTAAACGGTAGAATGTCAGAAAAATGTAGCAATTCCTTGCTGCGGCTGCGTCATGCAAAAACAGCGCTGTCGCGTCGGGCGCGGAGGCCAAGCTGCATCACAGGCCGCCACATGTGGATCACAGCACAAGGCTCATCAGATTACGCGCTATCATCCACACAGTCCGCAGGCCTAGATCGCTTTCGACGTCGTTACAGCTGCCTTGCAGAGCGAAATAAACTATTGTTAGAGGCAATTCGACGAAATTTGAAACCGGAAACTCGTATTTCTAATCCAGACGGCTCGCGAAAGAACCGGGGTGCGTCGCATTAGCGGAAAACACTCGCAACATGCGGGCTGAAGGTCAAGGGCAGTCTACTACCACTGCCGAATGGTGGTTTTCTATCGTTATAGAACGCAGCTAACATTGTTAGTGTAATAGCCGAACCAGCAACGCGAGGTGCCTGCGAGAGTGCCCCGCCCACCCGGCGCATGTGCGCCGCCCGCTTTTTTCCGCGCTCTCTGCTCCACCCGGCGACTCAAGCGGTTGCTCTCTGCGGGCGGTGGACAAGACGAAACTCTAGTTTTCATTTACGTAGTACATACTTAGTATGGAAGACTTACTATGTACTGAAGTGTAGAGGCTACATTGTTCATCTTCCTTTGAGTAGGTGGTCTCAAATCCCGGTCGATCCATGTAAAATTTGCCCTGGACAAAACGGAATTGTGGCAAGTTTTCTCGGGCTTTTCCCGTTCCACCATTACTCTGTCCTCGTCATCACCGCCCTCTCATGCATCAAAACCATCCATCTTAATTATGCCCGTAAAAAAAAACTAGAGACCGAGCCGTATTAAAATCAAATCATAAAACTAATTTGAACATCAATATTATAGAAGCGCATGAACACCGAGTATTAGCTTAGTTAAAAAAACCTAGTTTTTTTTCACTCTCAAAAACAGAAAACAGAAATGAATAAGAAATTGAAATGAATATAACGGACTGAACGAATTAACGACAGAAACTGGATTGAATTCCACCAACTACAAAATTTCGAAGCCAAAGAACTGTTGGGAATAAGAAACTTGACAAACGGAAGTACCCTCTGTTGGAAGTCGTCGGGAGAGGAAATTGAACATCCTGTCAATCCGCGCCAATGATGCGATAAGGGCCGCGATTTTCCCATGGGTTGGAAGGGCGGCGTCTCGTGACACGCCAACCAGATACGACCTACGTTTCTTACTCATGTTCAATATTTATTTATCTTTGAAATGTTGTTGTTATAATTATTATTCCCTAAATTCACAAAGATGTTACATATTGGGTAAATATAAAATCTACACTCCAGGTGACAACCAGCTTACCATGGAGAAGATCTAGTTAACCGAGGGTACCTCTACAATACTTTGCGTTAAATATGGACTGTTCCCAATAACTCAATGTCTTGTCCGTCCCAGTCTTCTGAACAACATGGGAGTTCCGATAAGTTCTTTTATGTATGTTGTGGTACAAATCTCAGCGCTTTGAAAACTTGTCTCTATCTCCTTGGTTACGTTTTCATCGCAGAGCACAGCAACATCAAGTAAACTATATTTTTTATCGAAGTTCTGAATAACAATATCCGGTTTGTTTGCAGCTATCGTATTCTGTCTCACAGAACTGTACACAGTCCAACAAATGTCACAAGTTTTGGTGAGAATTTGTACCGAGGAGCATGTGTATGGAGCTGTTAAGGCGTTACAGATCACTCAGTAAATGAACTACAGATCCTCGTGTCTTTTCAGATATTATGACATTATTAGAATTGGGCAAGCTGACATAATTTGATTAAGGGTTCCTCACATATGTAACATTTATCATCCTGGGAACTTTTGAGAGCCGCTTTAACGTAATGTGTCCTAAATGTCTGATCTTGAGCTATTATTATTTTATTATTTTATTTTATCAATTATTATTATTATTATTTTATTATATTTCTTTACAATATATGTACTGAAACTTTAAACAATAATCCTCTCTATTTTTAAAAAAATGCCTGTGGATGGAATGGCTAGTCGTGTAAGATATAAAGGAACAATTGAATCATAGGTATCTCTCTATTCTCTCTTTAAATACTATAAAGTAAAGAGAAAAATATGTAATGCAGCAGCAAAAAAATTGCAATTTTTCGAGAGAAAATTAAAATTAATAAAATATTTTCTCCAAATTAGATCTTTAAATTATGTTATATACATTTTTTTACATAAAAACTACTTTTCTCGAAATTTTGAATGAAATAGTGATAACTTTTAAATTTTACGTAAATAAGATTTTCTCCAATCTGCAAACTTTTCTTTTTACACGAAATCATACGATTTTCATTAAAATCTCTGAATTTTCAACAATTGCAAGTGTTTAAATTACTTTTTAATGCATTGGGAAGGCTGTTAGCCGACTCAGTTGGAATACTGATTATGCTGACTACTTGCTAAATCCAAGAACCAGAGTTCGATCGTGTAAAAATTATTGCGGGTTGGAAACACTTTTGCGGGTTCAAGTAATATTGAAATAGTATTATAAATAATGTAAGAAAGTTCGTAATGTTATCATTAGTTTTCATTTCTTCTGCGAAGGAGCCTACATTATGCGTGCACTATCTGCATTAATACCTATTCGCATACCTGTTCGCATTGTCTATGCTACCGGCCAAAGGTTAAACATAAATAACTAGAGACTGAGGGTCGTATCAATAAGACATTTCATTGATTGAAACGTCTTATGCCGTCAAATTTATCTACCGGTGATAATCAATCATCCAGCCAATAGTTTGCAGTCTAAATTTACGTGATCATAAACCATTCGATGTGAATCAAAAGGTTAATGTGATTCATAAGTGAATCGTCCAAGAACAAGCAATTTTAATTTTCACAACACCATAGTAGCCTCAAGATATCGAATACGTAAAGGAAATGATAAACGTGACTAAGAAGCATGTGGCTAATGGCGACAGGAAATTCACCGTAGTATATTAAAATTGTAATAGTTCTGCTTAAAAACTAAGTATGCCATGAAATATTCAGTGTTTAACAGCTGTGCTGCTCTTATCTGTTTCATCAAACGTGACCGTTATTTTTTGGATACAACTTTGAAAAGCTTCGAGAATGGTTTGATTAATTTACGGTACATTTAGATAATACCAAAAAATTAACGATATGTAAACGAAAATCCTGGGAATAACAGTTTACTTAAATCCAAAGTAGTTAAATCCGAAGAACAATGTTGTGATTTATAGGTTCTTATAGATTTGCACTTGAAGCAACGGATTCAAGAATTTGAAAATGGGGAGCAGCCCCAGTTATATTGAAGCGAAGTTTTTAATTACAACTTTTGAATTCATAATTGTTAAAAACAAACAAAATCACATTCCAAATTTATTAAATACAAAATTTGTCCTTATTAATTCTTAGTAAATTCGAAACGTAGCAAGTTAGTTTTGAAGTACACGGTGTTTAATATATCATTGCGCGTAAAGAGAAAGTGTTATCACTCCAATAAATCACCAGGTTTATGGTATGGCTCCTTGTGTTTCAGTATCGCAATTTCGCGTCAACCAATGGAGCTTGGTGATCGCTAGTTGCTTGGTATTTCAATGTTTGTTGATTAATATGACTCACATTTGGGTTTTCTTAGTAGTATCGACGAGAGTGAGGACATTTTATTATTTATTTAAATCAGTGTCGATATGACAATACTGTTTCAGTGTGCACTTTAACATCAATTTCAATCAGGTTTACATCAGTGTTTCAGTTGTTCCTGTAATTAAGTGCACGCGATATCGATATTTATTATTTTATTGAGGCCTCCCAAATTTAGGTTAGGAGTTGATAGAATTTATGAGCGTGTAATTATAACATACAAAAATACATCATTGCTTTGAGCATGCTTGTAAATAGTATGGCCACAAGACTTGTTAAAGGGAAAGTCATTTCATTCCCATTCAAAAACAGTGAAACATTTCTGATGAAGCGCAGAACAATAAGCGCAAAGATACGATGGAGACGAAAGAGGTGGAAGTTGAGACTGTAATCAGAGCTACACTTTTTCCCCCAATTTTTTTGCACGTCTCAGGAGGAATGTTGAGAACTGATCGCTTAAAAGAAGGAAATTGAAAACATCTTGTGTCATTAAAAGTTTCATATTTTACGATAGATCTCTCAGCCTACGTCGATTTAATCTTCAAGCCCAATAGAAGAGCTATTCATGAGCAAAAACAATTTCCTTAGCGATACGTACCCTCTGTCCCATTCACTCGTAAATGGTACAAAAATAACTGACGAGACATCCTGCCAGCAAACGCTTAGTGTTACTGGGTTTCGTGGTTCTGAGATACACCTTTTTTTCCTGGAAGTTGTTTGTCATGCGTTCACTAAACGTGACATGAAGCGTTAACTATCACGAACCATGTAGTGCAGGTATTTGTAATCAATGAATATCGGAACCAGTGACTTACCCTATAAAACCGAAAGTTCACTTCATTCGAGTTCACAGTATCCAGAGTCAACTATTAGAGTGGTACGATCTCTTGAATTTATTCACGCCCTAAATAAAACTTTCATGCGAACGAAAGTCCATGCCGAGCTGCCACCACTGCGCACCATCCCCACCCTCAGCGGGAGAAGAGAAAGGTTCTGACGAATTCACAAATTCCAGCACTGGCCAGAAATATCTCACAAACTTTCTTTGCGAGTTCAAAGACAACGACCACAGATTCGCAAAGCAGCGCACCATTGTAAATGCGCGCACCGTCAATTACTCGACGTGAAGGAGGTAGCTTGTTTCACCAGAAAGGTGCCACAACAGGCAAAATCCACCTCCGTCCTCATCCGCCTTCGCGAAGAAACCAGAATCGTATTCGGGCGAGTGCTGCGCCAGCACCTCCATTGACACCATCGCGTCCTAAGCCTCGAGAGGCCAAGCAATTCCCTGTGAACGCACTAACCAAGTTTTAAGTAAACCACATCACGCGGAATTAGGCTTTTGGGGAATAATGAAATATTACGCAGCGGCCATTTTAAATTTCATTAAACGCCGTCCCTATTCTACTACCCTTCGGACGTTTGAATTAGACGAATGATTGAATGACATTCACGGCTAGTAAGAGAAATAGCTCTGCAGATGGAGAGCAAAGCAGCAAAAATTTTATAAAGCATAGGCGGCATTTATATATTTTTCTAAAGTATTTACTTAATATTTCTATTCGGAATTAATGAAAATTTAGTTAATTTCGTGTCGTTTATTTAAAACTGAGATGGCTTACAATACGTAAGAAAAAACAGAAAATATGTAAATACAATTACGAGTTTGTGTTTAAATTTGTTGGATAGTGTACGATTGCTCATTTATAAACATTAAAATATAATGAAAAATGAAAGAAAATTTTAGAAATATGTAATATCTGTTACATGTACCTAAATATGTACAAATACCTCATACAAAAATTGTTAGAATCCAATCAGAATATCTTAAAAACTAAAAACCCTCCATTTGTATAAAGGCCTGTATTGAAATGTGAATTCATGACTAATTATAATTTCATGCCTTGCGAAGGGCTGTAAATAATGCATTTATCGCTCGTACGAACGCGGCATCTGCGTGCTGGCGTGCTGGCGTGTGCGCGTGCGTGCGTCAAAGCTGATTCTGCGCACGCCCATGACGCAGCGCTGCCTTGCAGCTCCTCCCGCACGCAGCACGCACACCGCTTGGAACATTCGCAATTTCGTCACCTCACAGCGTCTTGTGACAACAGAATTTGGGTCTCTTTCGCTGATATTTCCCACACATATTGTAAGGCGACTTGCTTTTTTGTTCACACAAACATTAGTTATTCTGATTCATCTTAAAGTATAACGTAAACCACGTAAAGTATAAATGAAATTTCACTAAATAAAAAAATAGTTATAATTTTTTTAACACATACTGTTATACTGTTTTATAAATACGGGCAAGATTCATACGCTGTAAAAATGTACGAAATAGGTATGCATTTATGCAGTACAAACTTCGAAAATGTGCAATAAAATATGCACTAAAAAGTATATAATTTTACCCTATCGTTACTGTTTCTCATATTTTTACTCGCCAGCTTCATCCGGCATTTTTACTGTTTCTAGATAAATTAATTTATCGAGTAGTAGTATTGGTTTCTACAATGAAATATCTACCACTAAATATACCAATTAGCATTACAAGTACATTTGAACACAAGTCTATGAATCAAGATCCATGAAACACGATTTATCGACTTTTTCGTTACCTGGGTCCAGCAGTTTGCTTATCTTAGTGGTACTGTAAGAAAAGAACGCAGTCGAAGAATTACTCAAACAGTATATTTGAGTAATCACTTACTAGTATGACGAAACTAGTGGAAATGCGCCATGTGGATATACCGGAACTTTTCCTCTAATCTTCAAACTTGAAAAAACACTTGCAATCTTTGTTTCGCTTAGAATAACCGCACACTCACATGCTTTTTCAAAGAGAAAATGTCCAATGTTTCAATAGATCAATTACAACTCACGCTATGAAATCTTGAACAAATGACGGCAGATAAGCGTTCATTCTATTAATTTTATATTTAAATTTACTGTTTATACTATAAAATCGGTTAATAGGAATAAAATATCTGGGACCCACTTGTTACTTGATTAAACATTACATCAATCACGAAGTTTGGTTAAATACCGAGCTGAAACTTTTAAACGAAAGCCCTAAGTGTTTTAAAAATTAAGATTTTGGGTATGTATAATAATTTCCCAATTAAATAAATTTGATACTTTTAAGATAAAGAGAAAACTCGCCTTAATAATAACGATAATATACAAATGATAAATAAACGAATCAAATGCACATTATCTAAGTTCCATAACCTTGTAGGTTAGCTCCGTATCTCACTGGACGTCTCATCGTTCAGCAGGTCAACTAATCAGCACTCAAAACTGAGAATTAGAGGACAAAACAATGAATGAGTGGACGCAAGAACCTTTTGTTATTCCGGGAGAAACCCGAAAACACTTTCGTTCGTTTCGCATTGAGGCCTAGCGCCAAGATCAGAACTTAACTTGGCGTGACGCTTCCTTGGTAGATCGCGATTGTGTTCTGTAGGAATTGGGGAATGTAAGCGGCGGGGGAGGGGGTTGACGGGAGACGCAACTTTCCACAGGACGCTCGGCCGCAAGAAATTCCCGCGGAAGTAAGAACGGTGCGGCGCCAATGCCACTGCGAATGGGCTAGTCAGTACCTGGGCGGGAGGGCGAGCGGCTGATACGAGCGGCGCATCGCTCGATAGCTTATCGCCCGGCCAAGGGCGCAGCTCGCCCGCTGCTCACCAGTACACACGCAACCCTCGCCCGCTCGCGCGCGGGAATTTTGTAGTTTGGAAAGTACAGTTTAGTAAGGGTTGATTCAAAAACGTATAAAACATTTAATTATTGAAGTTTGCGATGTGTTAGCAGTGACTCTAAAGAGTTAGTAAAACGTACGTAAAGTGTCCGCAAAGTAGGCGTTTGAAAAGTAAACCTTTCTACAGTAAGTGCGAAGTGTCTGGAAAGTACTTGTAAAGTGTTTGTAAAGTGGGAAGGAAAGTGCTAATTTTAATGAGGCCTACGAGACGGAGAATATGGAGGGCGTGTGGGTGAAATGGTCCCGCCACGCCCACTCCGCTGATAAATGGACACCTGCTCATGCGTTGTAAATTCTCAGGAGACAATAATATCACCAACGCCTATAGTTCTTTTATCCTGCCTAATTATCCTTCTAATGTTTGCCTCAGACGCGCTGCCTTGTTGAGATAACACGATCTGGGAACTGGGGTGTTGGTGGGACCTTACTAATTTCCCCGATCGGCCTGAACAAGCTCCCTTGGGGCGAGGCGCGAGCCAGCTGACCGAAGCGCCCACCCGCCCCCGCCCCGCGGGGCCATCGATTTCCGCCTCCCCTCCTCCAGCGATGCATGCGACGCTCCTGCTCCTCTCGCTCGCGAGCGACCCTCAGCCCCGAGCACGTGCCGAGACGGCCTTCGCCACATCTTCATCCGCGTCCGGCCCCACAAACAGAACGTCAATGCGCAAATAAAGAAAAATCACTCGTCTGCATACAGAAAAATATTCACTCAAATGTATGCGTTAAGACGAATTTGCTCGCAGGGAATACAAAAGGCTTCCATGTCGACAGCAACGTGGCAACGGCTTCTTTAGATCTCCAATAGTGCCCATCGGTATAACGAATGTCGAATGAAAGAGTTATTTTTAGGCACTACTAAATTACCAGGCGTTGTCCGAATATTTATTTATTCACCTATTTATTACCCTTCAACCGGCACCACCCAATCAGTCCGTCTTGCTTGCTCCGCTTATCCTACCTGTTCCCTCCCCGTGTCGCCAGGCAACAACGCCGCCTACACTTATTGCCCGTAACGTCATTTCTAGTCATATTTTCTGATGTGATCAAACTTGGAGTAATATTTCGATACAGCGATTCCATCTACGTTACTACTTTCTGCTTCTCAAAAGTGTAGTACACAATTTCAGATCAGTCGTTCCAGAGGTTCGTGAGTTTTTGTGAAACAAATACAAACGCTTGCCTACCCACTTAGCACATCCTTTTTAATACATTACGATTAGATCGAAGAAGCTCGCCGCCACCCTTGTCACATGCCAAGCGGATATGCCTCTTGACTTCTACTGCGTCAGAAATTGAAGAGCGTATTTGCTAAGTGATGTAGCACAATTTTACACAAAGAAAAAATATTCACATTCATTCTTCTGGTTCATGACAGGATACCGTTTAATATAGGAAACATGTACAAAATATTTTGCAGAAAATATTATCGTACATGTTTAGTTATTTTGTACAAAATATTTTGCAGCATGATGGAGAAACGTCTTAAAATATATTCATAATTAAAAATATAAAACCCATAGAAACGAAGATGCGTCACTTTTTAAATAAACTCTTAAATTCTGCAACATACTTAATCGCGAGGTTTTCCTAGTACCCTTTATCGTTTCAATGTTATCTTAAAACAATACTATGTTAACAGCAACAACGACCACAGCGGACTAAGAAAAGCAAATCGCGCGCGTGGCGGTCGTGCGTAACCCGTCCGACGATAAGCCGCCCCACATCCGCTCTCGAAACGTCGGTGTGTCGGCGGGCGGGCGGGCGGAAGCGGAGTTCCCCAGGGCGGATGCGGCTATCGCGGGTCTCGAGTGGCGCTGTCAAGGGATGACGCGGAGGCGCGGCGCGTGCTCTTCCGCTCCCAGCGCCTCCCCCCCTCCCCGGAGGCATTGCGTGCGATACGACGACGGGCGGATTCCCTTATTGGAAATGTTCCTGTGGCACACTGGTACGAATGACGTAACCGGCGAATAATTCGCCAATTTAATAACGACGTTTTAAGCTACACATAATGGATTTAAATACTCACATAAGACAGAATCAGCAACAAAGAATGAAGCATATACGTTTGGTACAGATAGTGAAGCCTCCATCTACAATGGTGATAGAGAGCTTATTTGAAATGCATGCTTAACCTGCTTCACTAAAAACACGTGTTCATGGATTAATACTCTAATTTCAAGACAATCCTTTTCTGTAAATAAAAAATATACGTTTACTTTTTTTTCAGTTATTTGATGGTTCAGTAAAATATTTATTCTTTGTTAATTGTATATTTTTCTTGCTCCATTACGTCACAATGGAAAACGTCTTTTTGTCCACCTTTTTTACCTAGTATAAAATAACGTCCCAGTCTGTCATCCAGATGTGCGACTCGAATGCCCCTATGACGCGTCATGTTCGGCCGAGTGTTTATAGTTGTGCTGCCCCAAGATGCGTATTACAACAACTTGCCTCCAAAGGAGGGGGCGGGAAAGGGCCTACGGAGCAAAAACAAACACACACGTAGGTGCACACACCCATCACACCATACCCCCCTCATACACACACACAGAAGCACTTCTTCCACATTCGAAAAGGTCGCGGCCTGATCCGGCCGAGGCGCAACGAGCGCGCGACGGGGCAATTCGAATAATCGCGGAATCTCCTGATCTCTCTGATGTACAGCAAAGTTACCGCCATAAAAGGCCAGCATACATCTAGGTGAATCCCTACTCCAGCATCTCACTGGGAATCAAAGACCTGCAATATTCAGATGTTCAAGTCACCCCGATTGCATTAATTCATAAGAATACTGGACACGAGTGAGGTAACAATTCACTAATAACCCGTGCGATGAATTTGTCCTAATGCCCTTCTTTCCACCTCCACTACTCAGTTTCATTGTCATATATTAAGCACACATTAAAATGGAGTTGTTTAAGAAATACTATTCTCCCCAGGCGAGCCAATCAATGTCAGTCGTTAAACGTCGTCAAACGTTAAACTGGCACCCAACAAACAGCCTAATGTAAGAATATGTCAGTTTCAACAATCGTGGAATAATCGTAAAAGTCATCCCAGGTCGTTTTTAAATGCGTTGGCGTCGGTTCCTCAAACGAGTTCATGAAGGGCAAACCCAAATTCTACGGAAAGCAAAAGGTGACAAACAAATCTGGAGCGATTCTCCCATCAATCAAGCGAGCGAGTACTCACGAATTGCATGAACTGGCGCTCGGTGAGTCGGCTCATCGCTGTGGGACGGTTGCGCTGGCCACAGGGCGGCCGAGACAAGACAAGGCGGCCGCACTGCTTGCGATAACGCCGACCGATAACTGCCTCGCTGGCGGGGGCGGGGCGCGTGAGGCGGGGCCGGTGGGTGGACGATAACGAGATGAACGCGCGCGGCCAATGGCGAGCGGCGGCCGGCAGGTGCTTCTCGACCGACGCGTCGCACTGCCGACGCTCCGCTTCGCACCAGGCCAGGGCCTGGGCTGGGCTGGGACCTGCCCTAGGGCGTTTGGACAGGTCGCGGGGCCAGGGCTGTGCTGCGAACGCCGCCGCCGCCGTCAGGTGAGAGGGCGCAAAGCGAAGGTGCGTAAAGGGGCCGCCCGCGGTGTGACTCTCGCTCTAATCGAGCACACAAATTGCGCGAACTTGTTCCTACGGCACCACATATGAGCGCTGCCGTCGCTATTCACAGCGTATTGCGCTCAAAATACTCATTGCGCGAATACCATGTGATATTCGAATGAAGTTACATAATCCTGAATTCGTTATTTTTGCGTATGCTTTACAAAAAAACAATTAGTTTCCATAAAATAAAATGTGCAAGGATTTCAGTTCCGAAAGATTTTAGTACATTTCTTGGGATTCACTGCGACGTTTTTTCTACTTATGTGCTACAAGGGAAGCTACAAGTGCACTAAATTAAGAGTAGACAAGGTGAAACGTTTACATTGCGCTGTATGCAAATTAAGACCTCGTAGGTGCCACCACAAGCTCTCGACACGACAGATGACGTGGCGCTATCCTCGGTGGCGCCTCGAAGCTCTGGACGATGGCATCAAGAACCCACGACCGACGACCGGCTGCTACACCGGACGTACGTACGTTGACGTGCATCTCATGATTTTACATTTACAAGTAATTTCAACAACTAATTAAAACTCATTCTAGGGGAAGGATGTCATTCACCCCAAGGAACATTTGATTCATAATCTAGACAGTCATAAAATATTGCATTAAATCATGTTCGTCATAAGTTTCAGTACAGATAAAAAATGATCCCTTGACGGAACAGGAAACAAGCGTAAGAGGTATGCGATGAATATTGCAAGGAAGTAGTTATCCGAATAGTAAATGAGTTTGGAAGCCACGGCAGCTGTCAGTTAGCCCGGACCTTTCAGAGAGGGGCCCAATCGGTTTGTGCTTCATGTAGCATTTAGACGCACCACCCCGTAAATATCTCCAGTGTGGAACCAGCCGATTTTAGCTCAGAACCAGCATTGCTGCTGCCTCTGAAGCTACTTTGGCCTGGAATCCTAGGTTCAAGTCCACACGGTGGCGGATTTTCGACTAACTACACAGCTAGGTCGCATTCAGTCGTTGTCTGGAGAATTCTAGCGGCCGGCTCCACTGATTGTTTTTGGTATTTTTCTGCGGTTTCTCCTATACCAATACCAGGCGAACACCGGAGCAAAACTAACAAAAGGGCCAAAGACAGCGCGCGATTTTTCCTTCCTTTTCCTTGTCCTCTCGTCTCCCTTTACCCTCCGATACTTAACTTACATGCAAGTTTCTACCACACATGTCGGGGAATCAGTCAGGAAACTATAGCCTGTCCCGGCTGAGGAGGTGCCCCGCTGGAGCTAGTCACCTGGAGGAGAAAGACCTCGCAAGCAGAATAGATCAGCGCTGGATATGGCCATCCAGCGGAAGAGAATCACCGACACTTCTACCGATAGAATACTCACTACACTAGCGGGACTAATAAACAAAGTAGTTGACCTGCTCGGAATCATCAATCGCGGCAGGGCGGAAGTTGTCTCGTGAGGCGTTGGGGAAGCGCTGCCTTCCTACTTCCGTCTTCTCGTCAACGAATTGAAGAATTGGAAGATGTGAGCCACAGCGTTGAGGGGGGATGCAACAGTTAACAGATGCCACGCGTTTTCTGCCTACTGAAATTCCAATTTTATATTCTGAGCATTTAAATTGTTGAAGGATATGCGTCCCCGAATATTTCTCCAGAAATTCAGCACTGGATGAAAGTCACTCCACCCATCAAAGCAATTAGGTGTTATTCCTGAAGTGTTTCTAGGGTTAGGTCAGTGTATTAATTAAGTTTCGTATCTTTCTCTGGTGATGGGTTTTTGTTCCGGCTGCTACAGCTATTATTCTTCAGATGTGTGCGTTATTATTGTTATGTACATTTAAATTGAAGTAAGCATGCGAAAAGGTACGTGTGGATTCAGAAACTACCGCGTTCGCTAAGCCTCTGGAATCGTTTGTCTAAGAGAAAGCAAAAATCGGGTCTAGAATTTTGACGAGAGGGCACGCGCACCGCTATTCGAAGCGTTGTCTTCTCGGACGCGTATCCACCATCCTCGTCGCGCCGATTTTTTATTATTGTTTTCGGCTTAGCCGAAGGTTCGTGTGATTTCGTAGATTGTGTTGCAGTTCGCACGCATTTTGTATTTTACTGCTATGTGTAAGTGGCTGGTGGGTTCGCGTCGGACCTTAGTCAATAACCAAATCAGCTTTTCTTTTGCACTACGCCCTTAGAATATCATAAGGAAGTGCTTGTATTCTTTGCCCTACAGTGAGGACGTGTAAAGTAATTGATTTAGCGCTGCCGGAGCTTCGTTGGTTTTCCGCGCCGGCGCAGGCAGGGATAGCTTATAAATACTCTGGAGATAGCATGAAAGGAACGATATCGTTTGATATACAAATTTATTCCGCGGTTATTCCACGAAATAGGGACAAAGGTTACCTCGATCACGACGGACCCAGAGCTCATTTGGTAAAAGATAATGAACACATTTGCTGGTAAAGCATAATGCACACTAAAAAATCGCAAAACTCAACATAAATGAATGAATGTTTACCGCAATCACAGAACGACGACAAAGACAATGGAAATCTCAATTCAATCAGAATTGTTCACGAACGAATCCTGAGATTAACGAATTCAAGAAAGTCACTTAATTCCTAGACATTGATTTCGCCCACCGAACACCCAGCGCCGGGTGGTTAAAACAGCAGTAATTAATATTCACACAACCATGATCAATTTTCAATGAATGATTTCGTTTTTGTTTTTCTGACAACTGCCTCGCGGTTTCGGGATTCGGATGGAAATTACTGTACAAAACGCTTTTGTGTCGGGTTGTAACGTATATAAAATATCAAATCTACTTGAATCACCTGAACAAAATTCTCTCGTTACATAACATTGATGCAAGCTTGTGTACGGTTTGGCTTTAACGTCGATAGCAAGCCTACGGATGCCCGAGCGCCTCGAGCTCTCTTGGCGAGGTGCAGGCTGAACATGACGGGCGACATGCTGGCAACAGGTGCCCCGCCCACGCCCGACGGGCCCATCGATTCGCCCAAGGAGCGCGCGCCAGCTGACGGCCCCCGCTGCCACCAAGTGGCCGGGCACACGCTTCCAGCTGTTCGGATTACCGGCCGGTTCCCAGCACAGGACGCTTCACGGCACACGTTACTATCATGACATCTAAACACCATTCTTTACTTCATAAGCAGTGCTAATATGGAGCCGACCTGCCGGTGCAGGGACTTGGGGCATTGCGCCCAAGAACACGTAATACGCTTGAATTCCGTGTATGACTGATTTTATCAGTTGTGCCATAGTTAAGCTCCTTGCCATTAAACCCGGATATTCCCCGACGGACTTGTGAGTCAAATTGATTCCCGAAAAAAGTATGTACTTACGAACTTACGAGCCACATCGGCATGGCGCTTACCCATACCAAGCAACAAAGTTGTTGAACTTCGAGCAACGTCTCCGCCTCAGTAAGGGACGTCCGTAGTCACCGAAAGGAGTGAGGACGAATGTAGAGAATCCAGCTATCCACTTCTGACATGGAGCGGCTCCCTTTAACTTTCATGAATCTGATATCTGTCCAGTTGAATTCGAAATCAAACTCTTTCTTGAAAATGGACACCCGATCCTGATAAAAGCAATAATTCGACACGAAAAACGAAAAGTTCTCAATAAAACTGGTAATTCTCCGTTGAAGTCAAAATGGGTATAGAACAAAGATATTCCGAATGGTGTGGAAGCCCGCATTGATCCCAAACATTGTAGGAAACCCGTCGCCGACGATTGGGACCTCTAAACGGTGAATAATCCCATGCTGAACTCGCACCGTTCGAATTCCCAACACTCAGAGAAAGTCTATATGGCAATTCACAATTCCTCATTGCCAGAACCTCTATTCCGGTCACCCATGGCCGCGATGCCGTGGAGTCGCACCAAGTTCTATTGCTCAACGCGCGAACCTACGGAAGGGTACACATTAATGGTGAGCTGCGAACGCGTCGCACGAATATGCACGAAAGCGAATGTGACGCTGTTGAACGTTCCCGAGAAGAGAAGTCATTCTTCTCACAAACGACCTCCGCCATTTTTCAGAGAGCAGTCAAGTCAAACCGAAAAAACTGCTAAAAGACGAAGGTAATTTGCCTCAAAGAAAACGAGAGCTGTGTAGAATGATGCAGTGCAGCCGTGCATGCTACTACGCCCCCGTCGTGCTTCGAGAAACAGAGATTAACGATGTGTCTGTCTTGTCAAACCGGCGGGCGTATCTTCGGGCGTATTTTTCGCTCGCCACACACTGAAGAAAATGCTTTGTACTTCAGCAAGTGCCATTTGCGTTTGTTTTTTCTCGGAATTCCCATATTTTTCGAGAAACCCAGTGGAAGTCCACCAATTTACAATAAAATATTAGTTATTCCGGACACGTCAACTGCTAGTCATGTCCCACAAGTGTAGTTCATGTTTTATCGCGGGAGGTGGCGATGATCTTTCCTCGTTGGATGGAGAGGTCCGGCGTCAACCCGGTCGGCATGGAGGGTTTTCCCCAATCAGATTTCTCCCACCAGTTCGGTACCGCCCAACTGGGACTAGATCTAAGCTCCCGTCTGGTCTCCGGCATTTCTGGTAGTGTAGTGCATGAAAGTGTGTGAATGTGTGCAAGTAATGAGAGACGATCCGTGGCCTGTTTGATAAGATACTGTCTCCACATTTACCTAGTATTGATCGGAGAAACCACAGAAAACTACCGAGCAACCTCCGGGTAGAATTCTTCTCCAGGCAGCGAGGTGGGGTGGGCGGGCGGGGCGGGAGACATGCGCGGGGCGTTGGTAAGAGTGCTGGACCGGGGTAAGTGAGTCAGGGTGAGGTGAGGCCCACGGGTCCAGTCGGGACGAGACAGGAGGCGGGGTCTGGGTCGAGAGGAGAGGGAAGGGGGAGGGACACATCCATGTGCTTCCGCTTCACCACGCGCTTCGGCCTGCTTCGGCAGCTTCTTGCGCCACTTTTAGAATCACTAATATCCCATGTTCCACTAAAATTCAATGTTTCTTTCTTCCTCGCTCAGCCCGTATTTTCCGAATATTTGAACACTTTTGTGATCAATAATTGTATCAATTGCTTCCAAAAACTCACGTGATCATAGACTTCAGTTTACTTAAGTTTGTCGTATTATTCTAAGCGAGACAACATCAATTAAATTAGATAAAGGCAGTGAGGGCGATCGCCACTGTTGTTTTCTTCCGTGTGGATGAGAGCGTAGATCGAAAGAGCAACAGCTGACCCTCGAGACGGTGCGCGCGACAACGGGTCTCCTTCGCGTCGGCTACTTTTCAGACGAGGTTCGAATCTGCGAGCCATCAGTACCACGTTCATTGCCAGACACACGAATTAAACGGGGTTATAAAACGATTCTCCATATTCAAGAAGATACTATTGTCCGAACGAATTGGCCCAACCCGTCGGGTAAAAAAGAGCCACCGCTATGTAATGTATAGCTCTTTATTCCCTGGCAATTAAGTCATACGACTAAACCTGCAACCCATCCCATTCTGAAAGTAGAGTAAATAACAGAGTGCGACATGACCGGGGATCGATCCTTTCCCTAAACAGTTTGAGATTCCCTGCTACGCGCTCATATATGACATGTACCCTTTGGACTAGAAATGGGAATGTTTATTGGTCCTGATGATAAAATAATAAAGAGTTCACTTGTCACAGTCAAGAGGCCACGTGTGAGTATTATTTATAACTTCATCAGAAAAAAACATGAAACGCCGGGTTCCTTACGTCATCTCAGATTATTCGCTACCCCCTCCCGTTTCAATGAAAAAATGGCCAATTCGCACACTGAATACACGCATGACAAACCGCTCATCTAGTTATCAAGGCCGCTCCATGGGGTACCTTTGCGGGAATCTACTCAGTGCCAGTGACCCTCGCCGCCGCCCTCAGCCAGACGAGGGGTGGGGGAGGAGGAGGAGAGGAGAGGTTCAGGTGGGCAGAGGTGGGCGGGGCGCGACGACGCTCCGCTCCAGACGTTGCGCAAGGCGCCGCCCCGACACTTGTTCCCGCCGTGGTCATTCCACCCGCGCCGTGCCGCTTCCCCTCCTGCCTCCTTATTCGCACCAGCGCCCGCACGCCAACCCCGGGCCGGTCCCGAGCGCTGCGCTCGCACTACATGCGAACGACCCGACCCACAAGGGCGAACGAATGGGTCCTCCCTAAGCCGCACTACGAAGGTAAAACTTCCCCAAACTAATAATGATGGGTCTCTTTTAGCACTCTTAACATAGATACAACTTATTATTGAAGATCTATGTACTCTGCGTGATAAACGAAAAAAATATTTTTTGTGTGGTTCTCGGTTTGAAAAGAAAGTATTATTCAATTAGCGTTGATTAATATATATGATAAAATAACAAATTAATACTTTCGTTTTCGTAAAGAAATTTCGAATGAACCTGTCACTCTAGTGTTTCTCCTTGCACACCATATTTCGCAGTCACTTTTCAATAGCACGAGAAGTTTCCAATGAAAGCTGCCACACAAATAACGCGAGGGTATCAATCCCCACGCGGAAGTGTGAATTACGTATTGCCAGGCACGTCGAGTGGGGAACGGCAGCCGCGGCTGGCACAGTCCACATGCGAGACATCGCCGCACACACGTTGCAGCAATAAAATATGCACTGGGCACTGTAAAATATACGTGACAGATTAAATTCAAGACTGAACCACTGAAAAATACACAGAGCTGACGAAGAACTTAAAACACGCCCAGCATCATCTGAACATGTCTCATAAGGAGTACCTTTTTATTTCCCTTGCAACAATACAATTGTTACAACAAAGCCAACAAACAATGAATGAAATATCTTACTGGTAATGATAGGTTTCGCTCCATCAGTGCATCAATAACTTACCTGAAATTTTTCGAAGTTTTCTCTTTCCAATTCTAGGCTTGTCTTTCGTTGTTGTAACACTCGCGGCAATGACAACGATGCCATATCCACCACCCCCAATTTCAACGACAAACACTCAAAAAAATGATTCACAACATTTAGAACCACAACCTCGACTCCACCTCCTCTTCTCCCCCTTGTCTGTTCTGGACTACCAGTACGGCCAACATTCCCGATGTCCACACCACAGTAATCGTTGACTTATTATATATTAACAAATCGAAATACGTTTTAACTAAATATAACTATAGCAATATTTTCTTTATATGTTTTGCTTTCTCATATTAATTATGACAGTTTAATTTTTAACAGTGTAAACCTGACTTAATATGACTTACGTTGTTTTGAAATGAAGCTCGTATGGCGATGAATGAAATTCCACAACGGCGGGAACTTTGGCATTTTAGTGTTAGATTTTTTTCTTTATAACAAGTAGTTGCATTCAGTCTTTGAGAACCTTGTTCAATCAACAATCACTAATTACCATTTCAATTAACTTCTTTTTATCAAAAGAAAATGAATAATTCAAAAACAAATATATATTAGGAAAATCAACCCAAGGAATTACTTGAAATGCCTATGTTTTTCTTCTAAATTAATTCAAAGAAACCCATCCCTAATTTTAACGTATCCCTATCTTAGGAACAGGAAAAATAACAGTAGTTACGAATTTCAAAGAATGTCAAACATTTGACATATATATATTATAAACAGAAATAAGATGCCTAGTTTAAACAATCATTAAAAATTGTGTATTGGTGTAATACTAACAATGTTCAATATCTCTCCTATTCAGAGACTCAACCTTCAGTTAATGAGTAATAAAAAATTCAATGCTGATTAGAAGCTAAAACTGTTCGCAGATGGACATCCAATCAGACTAAAATAACCTACTGAATATCACAAGTGAATATCTTACCTATAAGCCCATGTACAACAAACAATTGTTCTATGTTAATTAATTCACAAAGGGCAGACCCACTAAATGTTCAAGGAGTGGAAGGCAATTCCACCCCACATTCTTTGAACAAAATCAATAAACAAATAATTTATTAGTCATAAGATATGGACTATATTGTCACTAAGCAATCCTGACAAAAAGGTTAAATCAGACCAAATAACAAAATCTAAAATATGGTCTTTTGAGACAAAAAATCAATTGGATATTTTTGCACATTGTAATGCCATATCTAGACGCAAATATATAACAGCAAGTCTTGCAAAATATTCAGCAACTTCCAATCATACTAAGTCCAAGGGGAGGTTATAACTTATGTGAATAAGCCATATTACTAAATCCTAAATTGTTAAAAATAATTTTGAACATTCTTTATGTGCTTCCCATCATTAACGTAGAGCAAAAGACAAAATATGAATAAATTTTCACAATTTAAAAGATTTTGACTTGTATGAAGAAATACAAATAAATTCATTAAGACCCTCTTAAAATATTTATCAAATTTGTGAAATAAATTTAATTATTTGGATGAAAATATCATCTGAATAAAACCCATTTATTTTTAGATTTTTTATTAGTATGTAAACATGTTCAGATACGTATTGTTTGTATTTGCAAGCAACCCATCACATACTTGTATTAGAGAACTACCCATCAAGTAGCATCGTCAGTCATTGAATAAACACTAGCACCTCCTCATTGGTCAATCTAATAGAATAAGAACTATCACTAGGATCAAGTAATGTTTTTTACAATGGTAAACCAGTTTTACTGAGCAAGCAGGCACATGAACTGGAATGGACAATTAACTTAATCGTAAATCATCTAACATGAAAATCAAGGCTGACCCCTGTCCATTACCAATAACCGATTACCAGGATATATGATTGGAAGCGAGCCTGTAATAACCACCAAGCCAGCTTCGGGAAAAATAATGCAAGAATGTTGCTTGATAATTTTCTTTAAAAAAATTAAAACTTAATCCAACGTATTAAGCTTTCTAATTGAAGAATTAGGACTTCAAGACTATTTATTAATTAATAATATATTGTAGTTCTAATGAATGCTTAGTATTATTACATACTTTCAATTGAATGGAGTACATTTTTTGACATTAACACACCATTATAACATTGACATGACTGCCATAACATTAATAATTTTTATTTTCTTTCATGAGACGCAATCCTTTTTGATGATCCAAAGGTCTGACTGAGGATCTTTATTTATAAACAGAATCTTCAAACCCTGACTGTTTTGTCTGTACCGAGCCCCCAGCTGCTCAGAATTGTACTGAAGGTGGTGGCAATTGGATAGAAAAAACCTTATTGAGAAATAAACACAACAAAACAATGCCTTATATCTATTTCTATAATGATGCCAATGTCGTAAACACCACACACATTTCTTACCAATCTTCAAACCATTAAGATTTTGATCATTGCTCACAAGTTTCAACAATCAGAACAGGAAGAAGAGTGAACAAAGAACTCTCATCTTTTCAATGACGAAACATGAGAAAAGTAATAATTGTAATTTTAAGAGAAAAGACAAGTAGTAGGAACACAAGGCACAATTTAGTCTCCAGAGTGCTCAGGGCAAGCAAATGAGAACTGGGAATTCTGAAATATTAACAATTTGCTGACTGCAATTAAAAATTCTTGTCATCTTGAACCCAAATGTGGAGGACCATGGGCAGAGATTCTAGTCTGTACTTTCATTCGTGAGGAATCTGTTATTGTTTTGAGGAAATATAGCTTTCTCTGAGTGATACCAGAGCTTTTGAAACCTAGGCCCACTATGTTTACTTTGTTCAGTACTTTCCAAAGATTTCCTATGTTTTTGAACAGGAAAAGGTAGGTAATTGAATCTTCAAGAACCAGGAACTGTAGTAGAACAGCATATTGTGTGCCAATCCACAATATGATTAAACACGTAGTGAGGGGGTGGGGGGTGGGGGGGTGAAAACATGAGAAGTCAAGATTTATGCAACTATCAGGGATCGATTTTCTGCTGAATTGACTTCCATGACTAGCACCATCTCTGAATGGGTGAAGGTGATTAATCCCAGATTCTAGTACATGGGCATTTTTTGTTTACTCGTGAAACTTAGCACTTTTGATTCCTAGTGTCACTACAAATGTTAATTTTTTCCATTTGTGAAAAAAAGTGAACTTATTCTCTTGAACTCTACTTTTATAATTACAATAATTTAATAAATTAATAAATTTATGAGTCTTTCTGCTACTTAGTTGTAAAGCATTTTAACTACAAAGAATTTAAAAAATTCTTAGTCACAAGAATCCTAACCTTAGAACCAATCAAAACTTACTGTTCTTATTTTGATAATTATACACTGTTCATTAAAAATTATTTTACAGAGCTCTCAAATCTATAAACAAAAAGATTTTAAAGTGAAAAAACTGTTGTGTTAATTTTTTTGAATGTTGAAAGAAAAGTAAAACTAATGAACTTTCATTAAATATTTGCAGTAAATCAGTTTTTTAATACAAAATGTACAGCAACAATTTCAAAATAACCATCAGCACAATTGTAGTCGGTAAAGACTGAAGAATACATCATACATTATTCTACCTCCACAGCAAAGAAATTGACAATTGTCAAATTTCATTTGAAATTTAAATTCAGGAGCAAAATAAAATAATCATAAACAAATGTTCTCTTCATGATTCCATCTTTTTATGCTGGAATGCTGAACTTCCAAACTTCTATTTTCTCCGACATAGTGGAACCTTTCATGGTATTGTATGTCACTGTATTTTAAAAGGGTTCCAGTCACATAAATAACTAAATTAAATTCACTGAGCTAATATGCTCTGTATAACAAATATGGTCACAAAGTGTTCATCACTTTCCAAAATGCCACATGGAATAATGCAAATTTTGTACAGACTGCCTCCCCCTCAGGTACATTTTCAATCAGATCCAGAACCTGAATTTTCATCTTCAGTGGTGGGAGGTGTGCTTTCTATAGGCTCATCAATTTCATCATCATCATCAGATTCCTTAGCTTTCTTCACATCCTCAGTTTTCTGAAAAGAAAAATTGAAAACAAATTGAAGATAGTAGCATTTTCTTGTATGTACTCAGAAGATCTATTACAAAATCAATCAGCCAGCACAATTCATAAAATAGATGTATTTTCTAGAAAGAAAAAGAAAAAAAGAAAGAAAAAAAGAAAAGAAAGAAAGAAAGAAAAAAAGAGAGAGAAGAAAAAAAAAGGAAAGAAAAAGAATACGACATTCACAATGTCGCTCAAACTACATTCACACTGTTCCTTTCTTTAATTGCACTGATTTTCACTTTGATCTTAATTTCTGCTTAGCCATTCTATAAGTTTGCACACAAGTTTTTCCACATCAATAGGTTCATTTTTGGGATGTCTAAAATGAGAAGAAGAAACTAATTTTTGACACCTGTCATTTGTTGCTATTGCAGTGTGAAACACAAATAGTTGAATCGCTCATAAATTGTCTTTAGTTCTCATTTTTATGGAAGTCACTTAAAATACATAAACAAAAATGATCACTTATTTTCATCTAAAGAAGCATTTGCAGGTTGGTTATAATTTTTAACGCCAAAGCCCTTTTAATGGGAAATAAATATATAAATAGGGCTGAAAAAATTAATAAACATCATTACTGCATAATTCTTATTATTCTGCTTATTTCTAAGAAGTCTAATACTTTAAATAATAGATTCTATATTGTTGAAATCAAAACAAATAAATTGTTTATTGTATCACTTCATTCTCAAATCCTTATATCAATACCAAAGTGAACAAGGTAAATCGTTTATAATATTTATTTTTAAAAAGGAGAAAATTTAAACACATGTTTTGATTGGAAGCAGATATTTCTTCACACCGTCACTGCTTCTCTTTCCATAAGTTAGTAGAATGTATCTCTCATCTAAAGCAAAACAACTTACGATTTTCTTAGCAGCTGGTTTCTTGGTATCAGAGCCACTATCTTCTGACTCACTCTTAGACTCCTTCACTGCTACCTTTGGAGTCTTCTTCTTTTCCTCTTCCTCCCCTGAGCTCCCTTCCGAACCGCTCTTTGCTTCTTTCTGGATGGCTGGTTTTGGTGGTGGCGGCTTTTTCTTCTTTTTCTTATCATCATCACTGGAGCTATCATCATCACTGATGTATTCCTTGCTCTTATATGCACCTGATTTCACAGGTGATGGTTTTGAAGGAGTCTTCTTCTTAGTCTCCTTCTTATCTTTCTTAGTATCTGCACTAGCTTTGGCAGCAGCGGCACCCCCACTCTCATTATATTCTTTCATTGCTTTTACATATTCTTCTTTTGCCTTTGCAACTTTGGCTTCCCAAATCTGAAAAAAAAGGGTTATTAAATGAATGTTGAAGACAACCTATGTATCATATCAAATGGAATGTTATTTTTTTCTGATATTGCAGTAAAATCTATCTAAACCTGAACCTCTACAAGCTGGAAACCTGCTTTACCTGGACAATTTCTCCAACCTGTGAAGTTAAAAGGTATTTTACACAGCATAATGCAGGATCTGTCCAATGTGGAAACAGAACAGTTTTACATGTCCTGAAGAGGAAAAAACAGGATTTCTGTGAATTTAATGCAGCTGGCAGAAAGACGCGAGATACTCTTAATGGAATGAACGCATCCGCAAGTGCTTTAATATCTCTGTCCATGGGATATGAGTTCCAGTCGGGGCAAACGTGCAGTGAAGGAAAGGATCTTTAGCTGGTAATGTAGAATTCGACTAAGGCGTTACCATACGGGAATCTCCCTACTCTCTGAGCGTTGGAAAGGTGTATGGGACTGGCTTGAATTGAAGCTTCTCCTGACCTCGCATAGAGAATCGCAACCCCTTGACAAGAGCCACATTAGTCAAGGTTATGCAAGGGTATCAGAAAAACCAAATACTCTGAGCTGTGATGCTTTGTGCCCTGAAAGAGTCTGCAAAAAGTCCAGGTGCAGCCACTAGCCAGTGAGGTGCTGTGTTTCTACGAGTTTCACAACCAGTTCAGCAATGGTTGAAAAAAAAACAACAAATTTAAACATTACAATTTTTCAACTTCATAAAACAATTAAAACGAGAGAAAACCAAAAGGAAAAAACTCTTGATGAATGTTGGAAAAAATAACAATATTTTAGTGAACAAGTTGTGAAGTTTTTCCTTTAAATTGTCAGAAATAATTATGTTTAATTATTCATGTATTAATGATTTCTTCCATAAATAAGTTATAGATTTATACATCTTTATAATAATAATTGAGTCATGTTACTAGTTTCAGGACAGAAATATCAATATAACAAATGTCATAAACGGAAAATCCTGCATAAAACAGAAACCTCCCGGAAATGGAATAATTTTTTTCTCTGAACGATTCAGATTTAGACAGATTTTACTGCATAACCCAGCTGAACCTCTGGACTAAACATATTTCTATTATTCAATCCTGAAATACAAATAGAAATTGAACCTCAAAATTCTACCTGTAAAGAAGTTTGCCTCAAATTGCATTAACCATCATTTTCAAATATTAAAAAGCAGGAGTTGTGACTTACAGATTTATCTTTAAGTTCCTTCCACATCTCACCACCTTTCTTTGCAATTTCAGTGATAGTTATTCCTGGATTTTCTGATTTAATTTGCTCCCTGTGTTCATTTAGCCAAAGCATGAAAGCAGTTGGAGGACGCTTTGGTTTGTTTTCATCTCGCTCCTTTTTGGGTTCTCTCTTCTTCCTAGGTTTCTCAGACTGAAAAAACAAACAAGTTTTACTAATGCATTCAATCCTCAAAAAAATTAAAACAAAGAAAAACTAACATTAACTAAAATTAAAGCAAAACAATGGAGAAAAGAAGAAAATACTTCGTTCTTGATATTTTCTAGTAATTTAGTGAGTTGTAACAATCAGGACTTGAAGTACTACTACAGTGCATATATTTTGTATTACTGATAATGGTAATGTAATGTTATTGTAATTTATCCAACAATTAAAAGAAAAAATTTTGTTCAAGTATTTATTTAAATTGTCAGTACTTTACTTCAAAATTACAAAAAACAATAGTATTTAGAAAAATTGTGCACAATTTTAAACAAGGATTTCACTTTGAAGAATAAATTGAACTTAGAAAACAAAAATCTCTATCTTCAATAATGTAGATGCAGGGGGTCGGGGGGAAAAAAATATGCAATTTTTGAAATTCAGAGACTTCAGTGTAATTAATTCTGCTCCATCAGAGTAAATTTTTGTAAGATTATGTTCCTCTATTTGAGAAAAAAATTGTAAATAAAAGCTTTGGTGCCAATTTTGGGAAACTGTTACTGGAGCTTGAATATGTAATGCTTGTAAACTTGAAGTATCCCCACAAATTAAATAAATCAGTTTCAAATTCATCTAGATCAATCTAGGAATGTAGCAATTTTGTTGAAATCCATGTGCCAGTTTAGGCGATAATGTTCTTCACAGATAGATAAAGAAACTGACAGTGGCCAAACAGATGTTTGGCAAATGAACACTTTTCTAGTAACAAGGAGCCCCACAAAGTGCATTTCCATAAAAATTATTACACTTTGAGATTTAGCAGCATTGCATAACTTTCTCTACACTACATATACAAAAATATAAGGAAAAATAATAGCACGCTGGGAATAAGTGTTATTTTGAATTATTAACACATATTCTAGCTAATAAAACATTAAAAAATATTTTAAATCAATCTATACCAGAAATACATAAGTTCTTTGAGAGAAAATTTACTAATGCTAAGTACCGTTAAGTATTAATGATCAACTCAATATATCATTTCTCTTTCATCATAAATTACTATCATCTCAAAATAAATGAAGACATAATTTAGAGGTAAATACAACCTCCACATCTAAATATTTCTTTTAATTTACTTAGTAAGCTTTACACACAGACCAGTGAATTGGGATATACTAACCACTGTTTTCGTCTTCTTAACAGGTTCTTTCTTTTCCTTTTTCTCTTTCTTCTTTTTCTCACCACCTGACTCATCCGAATCATCCGAATCAGTAGGCGTAGGATTGCTGTCATATCTGTGGGTGCATTAAGCTAGTTAAAAACCCTGAGCCATAGCTGGGTGAAATAACAAAAAATATCTATCTCCGCTGCATTTCAAAATTCCACAATAAGAAGAAATTGTTTCGGCTAAATATACTTTGGTTACATGTAAATTACGACAGGCAAGTAGGAACGTTCACAAAAGTAAAATTGCAATACACAAGTTAACTAAAAATTTTTCAAGGTGTATGAAATTTCAAAAAATAAAATTACCATATAATACACGCTCTTCCCCATATGCATTACGAAATGCACACACTGTGAAACCTCTCTGGAAGATGATCCCACTCAACTGATTTTTCTTGTAACACCATACCCAGATGTATGTAAATCGGACCCCTGTTAACTGGGACCTCTTCCTACCTATCACCCTATAAGTAACCCTATAACCACCCTAATAGTAACTATCATAATTTACCCCTTTTAAGAAATCACTTTCAAGAAAAGTGTAAGAATACAGTGTATTGGAATTTCCAGTAGTTAAAATAAAAATTGGCGAGATAAACAGTTTGCACAGAAAATGCCCTGTGCTCTGACTTCAGTCAAGAAAATTGGGGAAATATAACAATATACCATGGACATGATATAGTACCACAGCTGCTCGATTCATTTCATTTTCACTTCCAATATGACATGGATATGAAAGTGACCTAACCTTACTTTCAATTAATAGAGACATTCTTACCCTGTCTTTCTGGAAGAATATCTAGTTCTGAAGAATATCAATGGAGGAAATTGGGGTTATATTAATTTGTCCCATAACATTTGAGAGTTTGGGTTGCATCTCGAATTTGTGCCCAGTGCTCATCCAGTTTGTTTTTTCCTTGTTGTACATGATAAGAGAGTTTTAAGACTAATAAGAAATAGAATGTGTCTTGCATACTCAAATGACATGTTGAGTCTACCCACGAAAATAGAGGTTCCATTTTCAATCAAGAGAAGGGGACATAAATATTTTTAAAATGCATTATTGTGTAAGCTTAGGTAGTAAAATTGGAAGTAATTTGTTAATAACAAATTGTTAATTGATTTCTAAAGAAACCAAACTGTTTCCCAAAGTGATGTTGTGAAATATAATGTAATGTAATGTAATAGTCAGTGCATATTTTTGAAGTTAAAGAAACAAAATGTGTATTAAAATAATTAAAAATTTCATGCAGAGAAATAAAATTTCTAGCATGTTTACTGCTTTTTCATATCTAAAACATTTTTTCTTTTCCCAGGAAAAAAATTCTTAGTATAATGCCATTCACGCTCCCCCCCAACAAAAACACACAACTGCTCAGAAGCAAACTCTTTCAGTTCTTCTCAGTATATTGTTTTATACTCTGCTACCAACCAATAGGATTTTCAACTTACTCTTCAGCAACATCACTCTCCTGCTGATCTGGGTTGAAATCTTCATCAGTTGATTCCTCCGAATCTCCACCATCATCATCATCACGCTCCTGAGCTTCTGCTTTAACACGGGCCAAGTAAGCATCGGGCTCATCCTCCTGATCTGAGTCTCCAAAGTCTTCAGTGTATGCGAGTTTATCCTGTACAAACAATCACATTTAAGAAGCAATGTGTGCAAGACGAATTAAATCCAGTGTTTTTTTAAATAGACTTATTGCCAAAGTTGTGAATGGAAATACTAAAAATTCATGTTTTGTTTAAATATAGCTCGCATTTTCAAGCAACTTACATTCTTCCCTTTATTTTTAACTCTGAGCTTCTTAGCTGATATGAAGTCAAAAAGCTTAGCGTATTCATCTTTCTCAATACTGCTGAATGTATGAACAACTCCAGTTTTTGTTTCCACTTCAATATCAAAAGACCTGCAAATTAAATGCCTCTTAAGAAGGAATCTAGAAATTAATATACATTTTTCCACATTTATATTATATATTTATATTACCTGGTACCACCCCCACTTCTTGCAAAATTCACACTTGTTATTTCATCAAATCGTAGATGTACAGGTGGTTTGTGAATGTAAATAAAGCCTCGTTCCAGAGGATACAGGTATCCAGCAGCAGCCTTATAGGAACAGCCTATAGCAGGTGTCCCACTGTGACTATGATCATGAAAGAAAAGCAATGATAAAAGCATAAAATAACCTCAACATTGAATATTCTCAAAGAAAGAAGAAGAAAAAAAAAGAAGGAAAGGAAAAAAAAAGAAAAGAAAAAAAAATGCAATGAATGTTTGAAATACAAAGGAGAGGTACCAAATGATGCTATTCCTCATAAGAATTCAAGATTAAGGTACAAAATGGTGTTTTGCTTTATTTTATTTTCTGAGAAATATCCAGGAAGAAATACATCACAGTTCATTGATTCATTACTAACAATTTGATTCAAAGCTGAGAATTATTATTACAGATCATAATTATAAATTAACAAGAATTTGGCCTAGATTTCATTTTTTGAGAAGTGTTCATAATTTCCTTATCGAAAAATACAGAAGCTATTTGTAATACTAATATTCTGAGATAAACCCAAATATTTTAAGAATTCTGATAAAAAATTTGAAGATATGGGTGTGATTTATGATCTAAAATGGTTTTAATTATCATTTTGACTATGTTATATCTAAATCAAATAAGATTCTAGGATTTATTAGAAGAATGGTTGAGGATTTCAAAAATCCTATGCAGTTTAAAATCTTATATCTAACTCTTGTCCATCCTATTTTATTATATGCGTTACCAGCCTCGTCTCCCTTTTATCAAGTTCATATAAATAGAATTGAAACCATCCAGCATAAGTTTTTTAACTTTGTTATAAAATGAAATTGCCATCACTGTTCTTCTTACATGATTAAAATGAATTTGCAATTATACTGGGTCTTAAATCATTAAATTCTCATAGAATGTATGTTGATTATTTACTTTTGTGTAATTTATACAACAACCATATTGATTGTTCTGATTGATTATTATTATTATTGTTATGAAGAGCTCCTGTAACCAAACTGATGAAATTCCAGAATATATATTAAAAGATTGTGCAGATGGTTTAGTATTACTTCTAAGTATTTTATTTAACAAATCACTTTTAACCAACTCCTTTCCAAAAGTTTGGACGAAGAGTTTCATTACACCAATTTTTAAATCTGGTAAGAGAAATGATATCACAAACTATAGACCTGTAGTATCTTACATAATGTTGTTGAAAATAAATTGTTTTAAATAATGTGTTTGAAAACATTCTACTGGATATACTGAAACCTCAAAAAATTATAGAACAACAACACAGTTTTGTAAATGGTAAACCCACCACAACAAATTTACTGCTATTTAGTAATGATGTGAAAAAGTACTTGAATGAGGGTAAACAAATAGATGTAATTTTCATGGATTTCAGCAAAGCATTTGATAAAGTTGATATTGATATTCTATTAAAAAAGTTAGTTTTGAAGGATTTTCTGTGCAATGGTTAAGGAGTTATTTGAGATACAGAACATAGCTGGTAAGAAATCAAGATTTTCTATCTCGTGAAATTAATGTAACTTCAGAAGTTGCACAAGTCTCACTTGGGACCAATTTAATTTATAATTTTCATAAATGATATAATAAATGTTTTTGAAAACTCTTCCTTTTTATTATACACACGATTCTAAATTGAAACGGTTCTAAACTTCTACAGAAAGACCTTGACACACTACACTTATGGTGTATAGAAAATAAGATCCAAATGAATTATAATAACCACAACCCCCTGATCACAAACAGTCAAGTATTTTTAGGGCTTAGTGGGAACAAACACACAATATTATTAACCTCTTATATTATTCTTCAAGATTTTTACAATGCAGGGAAAAGTGTTAAAAAAAAGGTGGGAAATTTTAATTTCTGCGGTGTGACAGCAAGGAGATTGAAAACAAGGAACTTCAAGATAAAATCTCTGTAAATGGTAGGAAAACAAAAATTCATGGGGAAAAACATATACTACAGTTACACTGTAGTATAAGTATACTAAGTTATACTGCAGTATTAGTGGCCTTCAAAAAAGAAAAATGCTGTTGAACAAAACTATACAGTATGGTTTTCCATTATATGGCACACATATGGCTAACGAAAAATAAATAAAATATTTTAACAAAATCAAGTTATCAATGCAATAACATAGTATACAATAAATACGGAGTACAATAGTTCTTTACAGACCAAAAAATATCAAAATAGTTGCCGTTCCATAATGAAACATGTAAGTAATAAATATTTATTGCATGGACTGTATAAGTTGGTGTGTAATGCAGTATGAGAATAGGTGAAATAAAATAAAACATTTGAATTTATTCAGTCAAAATTGAAACGGTTGCATGGTTTTAGAGGTTTCTGAAGATCTAACTGAATCATATACACATCTCAATGGCCAGAGGCTAAATAGCTATGCATTGAGAAAGAGAATCGACAAATAAAATTCAGGAAAAATTAAAAATTATTTGGTTTTGAAGTACAGTGATCACACTCCAGCACTTTGCAACACACACTATTATTTGGACACACTTTATTTGAATAAAATTGCTTTATCTCAAAAATTTCACTACCCAATATAGCAATAATGAAAGATCTTCCATACACATTCATATTCAACACAACTCTCACAGACAGTCAATGCAGCCAGGAAGGTGCACATTGTGGGAGACAGGGAGTCTTCCTTCCAGAAAGGCCAACTTTACACAAAGAACTCATTAAATGTACATTTTGAATCAAGAATCCAAAGATTAATTGAAAATAAATCTCCTAATCATAAATAAAGCATTGAATACCATCAATATTTAACTGAACATTTATGGTACCTTCAAAAACACTGAAATTCATAAAATTAAGTTCCAGCTAGTGTCAGATAAAAACAAACAGTTGGTATTCAATATTCAAGTTATTGCTACAACTGAATGTCATACAAGGAAAATGTATATTCCTAACATATTATAAGATCATTTTCGATCATCAGGAGGTTGAAATCATTCAGCCTAAGCATCAGCCACCATTTGTAAGTAAGCGTGGATGAGTATTTTTGCACGTATTTGCACAAATTTTTGTCACAGCAACCGCATAGAGTAATGATCCTTAATCTACAGCAACAGTGTATGCAACACTGTTTAGAAATATTAGCAATATGGCTGAGCAGATGCTATTGTGTCACAAACGATATTGACAAGACACAGCTAATTTTCCCCCACAATTAATATTAGTTATAATATATTTAAAAACATTTTATATTCAAGTGATCATAAGGCCAATTACAACCTCAGATCAATTTACTAGCTTCTTAGAAGTCTCAAAGGATTAATAATCAATTCAATCATTGGTTTAGTATTTCTCGCATAAAGGATAAGTGTCTAATTACCAACTGAATTCATTAACTATAATGAAGACACTATCTGGACAACTTTTTTTGACCTTCACAAACTAGGAGAACTGTAATTTCACTAGCATATAGCATAGATTTTATTTCTATGATTTACTTTTAGTTTTAAATGAACTGACCACATCAGCAACTAGCTTACCACCAACACAGGAAAGTAGTTAATGTTACAGAAATTCAGGGCAAGTAACATACACACAAAACAAATTAAGTTTACATCACACTTGGTGACCTTAACTCTGTTTTGTTGAGTTTTTATCTTCACTGTCTGTAAGGCAATAGTGTATCGCTTCTTGAAAGGCAAGTTATGAAAGAAAGAATTGTTTACCTGTAAAACACTACAAAATCTTGCAGAGAGTAACAAAAATGAAACAAACTCACCCCACAAAATTGCCAGGCGTAGTGATTTTCCTATTCACAATGGCTTTCATAACCCTGCCAAGAATTTCGTAAGTAGGTCCAGTCATTGTCTTACTTAACTTTCCTTCATATTTCTCTTGAATTTCTTCTCTGAAATCATTTCATGATAATTCAAAATAAAACAATAAAAAAGAAATGGAGAAAACTAAACTAACTCTCACTCTAAATTAACACTTACAAGCAACACAAAACGACTACAAAAAAAGTAGTTTGAAAGTTCTGTTTCACAATGCTTATGAATCTCTCATTAATAATCTCTTTGAAGAGAGATGCAACTAAAAAAATAAAATTATGAATCTATTGACACAAAATATGGATACACACGATTTACTAATTTCATATTCTCCAATACATTAATAAAAAACCTCATTTGGATATACACTAGATATAGTATTCTACAAAACAAATTAAAACCATTAATAAATATAATAAAGTACTAAAAACACATGAAAAATTAGAAATAACATAATTACACAAGACTAAAACATTGCATCCTCTCCATTGGCATGATTCCTACCACCAAAGCTAAAGTAATGAAGCCGAAGTGTTGCAATGGTGCCTATTGGAGGATAGAGGCAGAGTAAGTGGTGCTGAGGAAAGACGGTCTTTTTTAATCACAGACACAGCTTAAGGCAACTGTTTCTTTGACCGAGAGGTCCTAGGGTTCCAGCCCCAACAGTGGCAGAAAGAATTTCTTACTGCTTAAGAAGTACATTTTTTTCTTAAGTATGGACTTACAAAATTTGACCTGATGAGGATTTAGAATACTTACTCTGAGAGTGGAAGTTCCACAGTAACTTCATTTTCTTGCCCAAACTGGAACACCAAATAATGATATCGGGTCTGGCCTTGCTTAATTGGAGGGTCCAAACTCACCTACACAGAGATAAACCTACTCAAATATTTTTTCACTCTCAGCATGTGATTTTTACATATTAATCCTCAACAATTACATTTAGTGGATTAGACCCAAAAAAGAAAACTACTCTGCAATAAATTTGCTTATAAATAAAAGTAGAGCTACAATAGCATAATATACCTTTTTATTATTACAAAATATGTTAATAACAAATTATGAAATATCATATTGCACCTTTTATTACTCTACCACTTCAACCATCACTTGAAAAACTCAAATTTCAAAAACGGCACCATCAAGACTAGCATTTGAAATGGTACAAGAATCCCCCATGTAACTCCTAAGACCAACCACAACTGCCGTATACTAAACAAGTGGAACTATTTCAACAAATACTGTGACCAACAAAAACTGAACTGGGCGCAACAATGAAAAGAGAAGCCCAATCAACACTAGCAGTACTCAGTTTCCATCACAAGAAAAAAATTCTAGAATCTCTTGGAAAACAATGAATACAACCTATGTGGAAAACAATGCCAGGAAAGTAGGAAGCAGGAAGGTAGAATTGACAATGTACTTAATTTTATACATACATTACGAATATCATTATAAAAATGACATATCACATCACAGTTAAAAAAAACAAACTATCTAGCTATTAATGCAAATACATTTAAATTGCACCTGGTATGTAGAATAAATATGTATAAAATCTCTTTAAAAATAAAATCTTTTTTCAGTTCATCAATGTTCATCTTCTTTCAAAGATATAAACAAAATTAGGCTTTATTTTCCTTTTTTCCTTCTGTATTCGAAGATTGTCTTCATTCTCTCATCTGGTAATCACGTTCAATTACTAGTAGGTCTTTATGGTGTTAGTAGGTCCTATTGGATGTTTTCAAAACAAGTCACGTGTACCCTCATATTTCCTACTGCGCATCAGTCACCAAAAGGAATTTGTTTAGACCCTTACCTTATCGCAAATATACAAGTATCCAATTGTTGGAGAGGAAGATTCTGAGTCAGTTGGTGTCATGCGAAACTATACTTACAGTGCACGCGATGTTCGTGTCTGGTTTGCGTGTACCTCAAATACTAATACTAACACCTGATCATGGAATAGGTTTTGTGCACTTCGGCACCCTGAAGGAAACATATTTGAAGACTGAGTGCAAACACTCATCAGTAGGTAGCGGTCCCATGTTGCAATTTTCACAACTCGCATTCAGTTTACAGCAATGCCATATTTGACTACAGTGTATTCGGACTCGGTTCCTGAATAACCCTAACCAACAAAGGAAAATATGGAACAGGAAATGCCAGGATATTTGAATTCTGAAATCTGAGAATAACAAGGCAAACAACTACTTTAACATCAAATACTCTATAGAAGGAAAAGAAAGATGGATGAGTATTATTTAGGAGGGCAGTGTTCCTGGAACCTCCCTGTCATAGCCACCACTGATTAAGTGTTGAACATGTTTGAAAACAATCAAAAATTCCCAATTTTTGAAATTCTATAAGTTTTAATGAAAGTTAGATTTATCTGATTTCATTAAGCAAATGTTCTATTCTAACAAATAAATTAACAGAGAGAAGAAGAAAAATTTTTTGTTTTTGAGAAAATCTTGTGAACCCTTTTTAACTGTAACATAATTTCACTCAAAATTACATGAAAACTACAAGCTAGATTTTGAATAATTTCCTAGGAAATGCCAGCAAATACACACGTCAATCATCAATTGTTACAAGTTTAATAGGGCAGTTAACACAAACACCATACTTACCACAAAAAACATTTGTCTCTGGTCTTTGTGAGGCAATATAAACAGTCTAATGACAGTCGACATGGGAATTTTATAGTCAAAAGTTTTACCATGCAACTGAAAGAAAGACTGAAAAATTTTGATGTCGTATCTGCCTCTGAAATAAAATGAAATACTCCACTGTAGTAAATGACATTGAGAGTGTACAAATAAAATACAATATAATAATAATAATAATGTAAGCAAAAGAAACCTTGGAGTTAAGCACTGAATTTCCTTGAAAGTTGTAATTGCATCTCCTGATAAATTGATGACACTTGCTTGTTTCATTACCTGCAAATAAAATTGAAGTAAATAGAAGCTAAATAAAAAAATAAAAAAGTGTAAGTAAGCATAAAGTAATAAAATCAAAAACTTCAGACAAGAAAATCTTGTACATATTGAATCTTGTAAATATTTTTAACTTTTTTAAGTTCTAATGAAAACTCACTTGTTGGTGGAAGGCATCCACAGGATCTACATCTCCTGCTAATTCAGATGCAGGAATATGAAATCTCATTTCCATTAGACCCACAGAAGCATCATCATTCTGTAATTTATAAAGCATACATACTATTCATATGTACTTCATACATAAAGCAAACATACTAATCACTTTTGTTTACATTTTCTTGCGAAAATATATATATTAAACCTTACTTGATGAAACTCCAAAGTAACTTCGTTTTTTCCTGTGGTACACTGAGACACATAATTCAAAGGTATTTCAAAGCCAGTGTGACTGCCAACATCAAAACTGAGAACAGAACCTCCAAATTTGGCTGTTCCCCAATTCCATCCCTTCAGACTTTGCTCTTTCTCTACAATATCCTTCTTATAATTACTTGCAAAAAACTTAGCAATTTTTTCCTGTTCCTGCACATAAGAGAAATTTTTCAGAAATTGAACATTATAAAAAATTAAATACTTGCTGTAAGTTCAAGTTACTTACAGATTCTTTAATGCCTCCAAATCTATGCATGCTGCCATTTTTTAGGAATATTCTCAGGCCCCAGCTTCCTATTAAACGTTGCCAGTTCACAATCTCAATGTCAGGTGAAGAAAGTTGCTCCACTTTGCCAGTTTTATTATTCTTAAATATGATGTGCTGGTCTGTCAATTTTAACCGCCCTGGACACTATAAAATCAAATAAACATTAAAAAATACACTTAATCCTCTCTTATTATTCCCGCTACTTAAAAAAAACAACAGAAGTTACACATAATTACACATTGCCTTACGAAAACACCATAAAAAATAAATGTTCGTATAGAAATTTACAACAGCCTACTACACAATAATGAAGATTTGTATTTTGAAATCTATTGAATTGTTTCTCCTTGTAGTTGAACATGTGAATAATCTACCAGAATATAGGAAAACTGAATGGAATTTCAGAAAATTACTTCATGGGTTGATGAGTAATCACATGTCCCAACCCTTAATTTGCAGATGTTTCTTCACGAAAAATTTCTTCCACAATATAGAATTTTGGTCAATAATTTACTTTCTTTTCTTGAATAATCATATAATACAAATTAGTACCAGTTAGTACCAACAGATTTCTTTAAAAAAATTCACTAAGAAGAACAATGAACACATTTTATTTTTTGTTATTTTTTAAACATTTTGGGTAATTTTCAGGGGGGGGAATTATTTTCACGCCATCATATTCAGATAATTTGCTTTCAATACAATTTTTACAAACAGATGTTTTTTTTCCCTCAGGCGGATCTAATTCCTGAAATTCTTTCCTAATTATAGAAATATTTGAGTTGCAAAATATTTACAGTACATTTTGTACCAAAGCAAGTCTTCAGCTTGGTGATAACATTTTGAAAATTTTTGAATTAAAATGGAATGATATCAACTATACTCATTGGAAATAAGTATGTGCAGTATTAGAAGTTAGTATCCTTAAGCAAAGCCACTCTTCTTTTCTTTCCACCAAAGCATACTTTCTACATACTAACACAATTTGGGCAGAGATTCATCGAGTATGATACGTCAATGGTAGTAAACAATAGATAAAGTTGTTACACTGCAGCAAACCCTAGGAATTGACTTTGTAAAAATGCAAATCCCCAGTTAACCCCAATTACAGCTTTATTTATCAATTTTACAATTGCTATGCTACAAGATTGTTTTGGAAGATAAGTCATTACGTTTGTCTCTAAAAACACCTTTTTCACAACATGAATAAAAGGTTGTATAATTCAATTAGATCTCTTGAACTAATGGTAATAAGACTGACTTTTAATGCACTAGTTGCCTCGTTACTGCCAAAACATTTTCTAAGGTGTTTTCCTAAAAAGCTCTCCGAAAGCCAAGTTAATGATATCAACTTTGTTCCCAATTATTCCCCCTGCCGGCACATGCAATCCACTATCCACCATAATCTAATTTCATTCACTTCCATACACACTCGCATTCAAAAATACTTCGTAATTTAAATATACAACAATAATGCACACGAATACATGGATAACTTTCGAACAATCACACAATTCTCTATACGTGAGGTTAATTTTAAATGAATAAAACATTTTTCTTTTACCATTGCCCCTTTTATTTCCACACATATATCTGAAAACTCAAGAAAATCCATTCTGTCTCTGATGAATCTCAGGGGTGATAAATAACTTCACAAATTAAAATCGATGTATAAACAAAGTCCCGCTAAAAATGCTTTCAAGCCACACTTGCACTACTTCACACACCAATTCCTTCACAACCCGTCCAGAGAGCGTTCGAAGCACCGCTCTCGGTCACCATACGTTTCTCTTTGCTTGATCATAGAATACCAGAGCCAAGGATATTTCAATGTATCACATTATAACCTCTTTGAACAGAACACGATAACTCCTGTGGTCAGTGGCTCAACCACGAAGTATACAGACAGGATACACTTGATACAGAATACACCTGTATACTTCGTGGGCTCAACTCAATAAACAACTTCAACCAATGGTGGAAATTTCCATCAAAAAACGTACAAAATAGGAACGTTAAAAATATTAATTCTACACTATTACTACATTGCAACCACATGCAGAAAAACCTGAACTTTTTGCAAAACAATTTTGGATAATCCCCCCCCCCTACGTCACATACAGTTTTTGCTGTTTTTTACTGAATAAATTAAAAAATCTAAAATTGTCTTTTACTAATAATCGTACCACTAACATTGTACTAATAGCGTACCATTAGCGCTCGTCTCAGATTGGATTTTTTCCCTGAGATGTGGAAAATTGGTATTTGACCCATTCCTAAACCACAGTATACCTGAAAATGTTCGTCCTATCAGTTTGCTCTCCAATTTTTCTAAAATCTTTCAAAGCGCTATTCTGTTTCGAATAATTAAATTTATTCAATCAACTAATCTCTTATCTCATTCTCGGTTTGTTTTTAGAAATAATGATTCAACTACTCACCAACTGCTACGTTTATCTGACTTCATTGCTAAATTTGTTAATATTATATATATATATATATATATACTATATATATATATATATATAATATATATATATAAACACGTAAACTGCTTTTCGTTGTGACACTTCTCACTCATCATTTTGTTATGGCCAAACTCGCCAATGTTTGATTACGTGCGAGCTGAGAGAGAGAGAGAGAGAGAGAGAAAGTGAGAGAGAGAGAGAAAGTGAGAGAGGGCGAGAGAGAGTGGTGGGGAGGCCACTTTCGGGCATGGGCAGTAAAAGTATTTTGTTTTTGTTTTTTACTCTAGTGGAGTTATAGTTTCTTATATAATTGTAAATTCCAAGTTAAAATTAACAGTACTCTTTCTAACGAATTTAACATTTATGCAGGAGTTCCTCAGGGTTCTCCTCTCTCTCCTTTACTATTTAATTTATATATTTCAGATATACTAACCTATCTTTCTCTCCTCTATCAAAGTCTCAAAATGCGCTTTTTGCAGATGAGATCTTATTAACCTTGCGCGCAGGCTGTGTTTTTTTAGGCCCTCGGCTGAGAATTTTTTTCTCTTGACTGCTAAGGCTTTGTGGCCCTTACAGCCGATGTAGTGCGCACAGAGATTAGCTCCGCAATTGCAGCAGGTTTGTTGTGAATGCAGCGTGAGCTGATCTGGCAATAGGCGCGCGTGTGCGACCAGCGGCAGCACTTTTTTCAGAAAGGTGCGCTGTCAGTGCGCTTCGCGACCTCGATGCGCGCCTGGCTGTGACAGATCGCATTCAAGGCAAACACCCACTTGCCATCATCACCCGGGGTGAGGTTGCCGAAGTAGGCACCTAACGGTATTAATTTCCCGTTTCGACGCATTTTCAGCTGATGTACTCCAGGCCTGTGTTTCCCCGGGCCCTGCGCGGCGATGTTGTCTTCAAATTCGTCCGCTAACGCTTGGGGAAGCGGGCCGCTCACGTAGAGCACGAAGACCCCGTTCCTCTTTACGTGCGTGCCTGAAGTTTGATGCATACAGCTTCTTCAGCGCGGCCGCAACCTTCACATGGTCCGTGGCGTTCCGTGCTTGCAGTGACAAGAATTATGCGCAGAACTTGCCCGCGACCGGGTCTTCGCAGCCGTGCGTCGCAACCTGCGGCGAAAGCCGCCGACAGAAGGTACCGAGACGTTCGCGATCATGATGGACAGAACGCACTTGGAACCCTTCGTAGGCTCTGAAACGGTCGCAGGCTGCAAGACCGACGAGGTGGCAGATGCTGCGATTTCGCCCGAGCACTCCGGCGATAGAGGAAGCGGTGACACGGCACCGGGAGGCGCGTCGGTGGGGAAGTGGCTGAGTGCAAGATTGGCGGGAGAAAAATCAGAAAGCTCGTTGTTGGAGGCGGCTTTGCTGAACTGCGACCGTTCAGCAGGAGGTGTCAGCTTCGCTGCGAAGAGCGCGACCAGAACGGTCGTCACCTGGGCCAGAAAACCCGTCCTCGTCGGCCTGCATCAAGGCCTTGAGAGCGCTAGCATTGCGCGAGGCTATGCCCTTTCTGACCTTTTTGCTGATTCCTAAAGGGACCCTTTGAATAGCAGTGAAATCCTGCTGGTAGATGGAGCCTGAGATATATCCCGGGGTGATGTTGGCCGAAGCGGTGGTGGGAGCAGCGGCTGCGGTCGTGTTGGTGGTGGCGTAAAACGTGGAAAGGTCCTCGGGCGCTACTGAAACCGAGGCGAGTTGGTCGAGAAGACCAAGGCGACTCGGTCTGAAAAAGCGCAGGACCGCTTCCGTTGAACGCCGTACTCGTTCTCCATCACTGATATGGGAACAGTACTAGTGCCCTTTGTGAATGAACTGCTCTAAAAAGAGCAGAAGTTTCAAAATCCTAAGAAGGACTTGAAAAGTTTAGTTCTGAAAAGGAGAGGTGATTATTCCTCATGCCCTAAAGAGGGATGAAGTATGCTAAATGCGTCCCGCATGCGGGGCTCCCGGGAGGGACACCGGAAAATATTTCTAAGTTCGAAAATTCTTTTTCGGACTTAGAAAATATTGAGCTCTCAGGAATACTTCTAAATTCGAAAAGGAATTTTCCAACTTGGAAAATATTCAGCGCAGTGTAGCGCCGGCAGCGTTGCGAAGAAACGGCGGCTAGGTTCGGCAGAGGCAGCACAGCAAGCAGCGGCTCAGAAACTCCGACGTCAGTGTCAGCAGTCAGAATACTGCCGAGTTTTCTTTTTTCGATTTTCCTCTCTCCAGTTGCCCCGGAGAGGCGGGAAATTATTTATTACTCGGGATCCAATAGGCTGCAGCCGATTAGTGCATATGCAGCGGAAGTGCTGGCCTATCTTAAATAAACTATATAATATAAAATTATCAACAAATACAAAGGCCGCTTTGGCCCTTATCTTGTTAAAAGAAATTTCTTTAGTTTGATTGGAGTTCTTAAAATTGTTCTTCTTTTCCTCTTTTTGTTATTATTTTATTCATTTACACACTCATTCATTCTTAAGCTATATATACAAATACATTCATTCATGCAAGCACGCAACACTACTCTATTTACACTAGTTTAATTTGCCACAGCGCCGACTTCACTCAAGCATTCGTGGCGGCTCGACGTCTTCGGGTTCAAGCGGCCCAAGGCGTCCGGGGAGCGTTTCTGCCCCGCCCGCGCGGCTTCCGGCAGCAGTGAGCGACGACCGTTTCCCACGCACTTGCTGCTTCCCCGCATCGCACAGCTGAGAGAGCTTGTGTGAGAGCGGTGAGCGGAAAGTGGAGGCGACCTGCTGTGGGCCATTTCTTTTGTGGAAGGCCTTGTGCACGCCGCTACGCCGGCCTCGCGGGAGCGGACGACTTTAATGCCCTCTCCGCCCGCTTCTGCTGCTCTGTTTCGGCCCTCACTCACCTCCACACCCTTCCGAGTCTCCCTCATATGCGACAAAATAGCGTAAAAGGCACAATTAGAGACACCTTTCTGGCTATTGGCTACAGCGGATCCGCCATGCATCAAGCCCTATCGAGACTCCAGCCTACTACCTCGAGGGAACGGAACGAGCCTTCCAGTCCGCCCCGCAAGACAGCTCGATTACCTTATACCAGAGGAGTCGTGGACGAGATTGGTAGATTGCTGCACAGAGCCGATATCCACCCCGAGTTTCATGCTTGCAACAGAATTGGGGGAACCTGATTCAGGTGAAGGATCTTCAAGATGCCGACGTGTACGAAATCCCATGCTGTTGTAGTCTTGCTTACATCGGCCAAACCGGGCGAAGAGCGGTTGAGAAAACACATGCGACATGACTGGCTACAACGTATTCACAAGTCGGCCTTAGCCCAACACCCCGCGGAAAAGGGTCACCTCGTTAATTACCACCCGTATTACATCCACATATTATAGACCCGTACTATATCCACAGAAGACCGCTGGTGGCCTCGTTTAATCAAAGAAGCCTTAGAAATCTCCAGGAGGTCCACAAACCTCAACATACATGTTGGGCTCCGCCTTAGCAATACCTGGAGATGGTCCGTCGCTCCCCGCCAATACGGTCCCGCCCCGCGAAGACACTCCTCGCGGATGGCCAATGACGCGGCCGCTTATTGGCCAGTTTTCCTTTGGCATTTCCTCTGGACTCCGACCACGCAGATTCATCTTGTGAATATCCAACCTGTTCAGTTTTCTATTCTCTTCCCTTTACGCCCCACCTCACTCCCAACACCTTATATGGTCTCCCGGTAACGATTTTAACGAAATACCGCCTTGAACTGCGCGAAGGAGGTAAACCGAATTCCACGGTTTACCAAGGGTAAAGCCGATGGGAGATAATTCCACCGTATGCCAGCCGATGGGAGTGAATTCGTTATGGAAGTACGATTTAGATAGAGTTTCCCGAACGTTTTCAAATACTGCCAGGAAGAACTTTGGAGAAGACAAGCAGCTGACCGGCTGCTCATCACCGCGATGAAAGCAGCAGATGATGGAGACTTTGTGATTGGCACAATGCACCAGGAGGGTGAGATTGCAGCCAAGCGAGCAGACATGGTTCACATGCGTAAACGTGAAACCTCTTACGGGAATCCCTCCCAATCCTCACCCTTATCCCAAGATGTCGGCTTCATTGAGGTAAAACGCACATATGCAGCCCCAACCACCCTACAACCTATATCATGTTTTCCAAAGCCCGCTTCAACCCTCTGAAATCTTTGAACACTCCTGACCCACCTCAACCTTCAAAATAAATCCGTTTCCCAATTCCACCACCACTACCACCATCTCCAGTAGCCCAACCAACTGCAATCTCAAGAAGACGAATCGGAATGTTTAGACTGGACCTGAATGGAATTATTGACCACAACCGACTGGCCTCAGACTTGAAGCACGTCAACAAGAAGATGACAGTAAAATGTAATCAAATGCAACTTCTGATTCGACGGAAAACCATCCTGACTAACATAAAACTAGACGAGATACTTCAGGAAATGAGGAACGGCCCAACATTAAAAGGGCTGTTCTTTACTTCAACCATCAACAACCATTTTAACAGAGCAACCTTGGAAACCAGAGACACATTTATTTTCACAGCACTGCCCCTAGATGACATCAAAAGCAACCTAAAAAGACTGAACATTACCTAACTGAAATGTTGAAACGAACAAATGAAGGAAGACTACTACCCCTTGGTATTTCTGTCATCGAGGTCAACAAAAAGGACATCAAAACAAAACTACGATTTATAGAACACTACAGTATTAAACCTGAAGACTTCAAACCAAATGACAGAGTGGCACAGTGTCGGAATTGCCAACAGCTCTAACACACTTAATCCTACTGCAGGAGAGACCTGTTTGTACACATTGTGCCTGACACTGAAGAATGCCCACACGTCACAAAACCAAAATTTACACCGGATATATGCTAAGTGCCACTTTGACCATTCTTTTGAACACATATGCCCTTACATGACAAAAGCCAGAGAGATGAGACAAGGAAAACTAAACCAACTACAAAATACTCGGACATATCAGACACAACAAGCGCCTGATCTTTCGTCTACTCAAACCTTTCCCCATCTTATTTCCCAACCTTCAACAACTTTTAAAAATCTCACATCAAACCAATCATCACCCGAAGACTCATCAACATTATCAAACAACGATCTCGATAAAAGCATCTCACCTGCATACAACCCATCATATACACCCTTTAAGGACCAGAAAAACCCTCACCAAACTATTCACTGTAGCACTCAACGGCACACTACTTTTCAATTTGTTTTGAAAAATCGAAATTAGTGTTCGTTTTTCTGTCAAATGTGTTTGTATAACTAACAATGAATAGCGTCGAAAACATGGAAATGACATCAATGAAACAATCACAGAAAATAATACAGAAAAGAAATAGTGTTTACTGAAGCGACACAGAACCTAGAATGTCATCATGCGAAATCCCGGTCCTAGCCGTAAATAATTCGGACGGGTCCTTGCCGAAGTCGAAGCTGGTGTTGTGAAAAGAATTGTGGCCAACCCTCACTGCTTAATACAGGAACTGTTCAGTACGCTATCAAACTTCATAAGATGCCTTGTGTTTAATTGTCATTATTTATAATAATGAATATATGTGAATGCTGGTAACGTATGCCTGTATGAATGGGTATGTGTGTGTGAGAGAGGACGGGAGCGAGAAGAGAGATGTTCAACACCCTAATATCAGGACCACGAGCCGCCACTGGTTTCCACAAATGACGCCGTAGTATCAGCAGATAGCCCAGCGATGCCAGTCAATTAAGAATCCGGCCATCCGGCCTTCTCACCAATATTCTCTACGTTGCTCGGTACTGAGACGATGACGTTTTTCTCAATGCCGCATTTGTCGTAGTTCGGCCCGGCCATGAGAGGGCGTACCTACGTAGTCCCTGGGCATGTTTTCATTTTCCACTGGTCTTGTGAATGGGACGTCTTAAGAGGTCTCTGATTGGAGAGTGACGGCGGCGCGCGAAAAGCAAGTGTCAGCTGCAGAATTTTCAACTGCGAGATGTGATATAAATGAAAGATATGTTGTAACCCGTTTTGTAAACATGAAACTCAAGAATGAAGTAAAGTTCGTTATCAGACGAATTTTCTATTTTAACATGTTACTTCAATTACCAAAGATTGACATATTTCCTCAAAATCAACTTTATATGAATCATTGATAAGAAGTCATTTAACTTACAGAATGTTATCAATATGCACTTACAACGCTTAAAATTATACGTATATACTTCCTAACTTATACAGTGCCTTTCCTCAGAATACTGTGCGAAGCAACGCAGCGCCTCCTATCCTGATGGTGCAACCGGGCGCATGTCACTACGGGAAAAAATGACATCGCATGGCGCATGGCTGTTAGAAAACGTTTGAAATTGAAATATGGCTCGTATCACGTATGAAATTTTCATTATACATTCCCAGATGAATTTCACCATATTAAAATTGTAGTCATTTAATTTTTATTACGAAGTATATTAAACATATTCATCAAGGTAGGCAGTGCCTACCTTGCTTACCCCACGGAGCCGCCACTGCATGTATTCCTCGTGAAAAATATGTGCATGAACTAAACGAACTCTTATGTAGACATTCTTTCCATATACTGTAATCATAGTGTTGTTCCATAATTTGTTTTATAGTTTGTGATTTAATCTAAATAAATGACAAAAGGTTGCGATTTCAAGAAACAATACAATTTTTGTCATCATGACAATATTCACACAGACATCTTTATTAAACTTTGTTCAAATTATTACATTCATGACTAGTGGAATGAGGAGGGAAATGGAAAACCAGCAGATATAAAACAATGCCATAATACTACTGTTTCAAAAATAATCTTAGTAACAGAATATGGCACACCAAATTGTCTATAAATAACTTATTCCATCATTTCTGGGCATCATCACAATAAGTCAAAATGTAAAAAAGAACTGTATGTGTATTATATATAAATAAAGAATTGCTGGTTTTCTATTTTATACCTTCCATAAAACTGTATTTTAACAAGGGAATACGAATAACCAACTACTGTATTTGCAATGCAGAAAGTATTGTCTTTCTTTGCACTGCAAAGTCCTATACAAAGTAAGGTAAAATCTCAAGGAAAGACTAAGTTAAAAAAGTTTGCAGAATTAAGATATATTTTAGAATGCAATGTTCATAAGTCTCCTGAAATATTGTAGACTCTCTGTAAGGCAATAGCAAATATAGAACAAAATTTGAAATTTATACAATTGCCAGTACAAAAAAATTCATGTACTTTAAACATGTTCTTATTATATAAATATTTCATTCTGAATCTCAAAAATGCATTAAAAGGCCTAGCTTTAATAAACAATTTTTGAAGTATTTTTCATATTGTAAAAACAATTTTGAAGACATTTGTGCTGAATTTAGTACCACAAACCTGCTGTTCTGCTGCTTATGGAAATAACTCTAAGTCAAATTGCCTTTAATCAAACTGTTAATCAGTATGGCATCAAAACCTTAAAAAGACTTGCAGAATATGAATCCTTACACAGTAAAAAAGTCTCTTGAGATTGAAAAACTTTTCTTTGCTTCCATATGGACAGAAAATTAAAAATTACATGCCCTAAAATATTGTTTAGTTGGATGAGTTCCATGACAATTTTGTGAAATGAATAATCATAAAATTCTTGAAACTTTTTGTTCGAATTTTGTTCATAATTAAAAGTTGCTTATTTTCAATCGACTATAACAACTTCACAGAACGTAACCACTAAAAAGTAATCTACTTCTTGAAAATAAATATAACTCTTTCAAGGACTTCATAACTCTATTTACTATTAATTGTTTAATTAAATATACTAGCAGTGAATATTCCACTGGCAATACTGCAGTTTAACAGACCTTTCTTGAAAATTTGATCAGTGGACAATATTTTCTCATTTAACTATGTATCATGCAAAAATATTCATATTAATTCACAAGTACAAAATCACTTCAATGCTGGGGACAGACTGCCCCAAGGTCAAAATATCCTTGTCTTGGTGTAGTTAAAAATGCGTCATGAGACACAAATTACAAAAGAAATTAGGAAATAAAATAACCACAAATACTGAAATTCATAATTCTACAATGTACTCTTGGCACAGGTTAAGTATAAACTAATACTTATATAAATCATACACAATGTGTATGATCATCAGATTTTTGTCAATGTTTATTCAGCATCATTCATATTATTTTTAAGGAGAGTTTGACTAGGTGTTGTATAACATCAAGTACATTGCAAGAATTTTCTCCTTACTTTAAACATAATATTTTTAAACTGGATTTCTATAAACAAGACTGGAAATTTAACACACAAACATTCTACCCATGTCTAAATCTTTCAATTTTGAATTATTAATCTATAATCAGGGTCACAAATTGCCACAACTCTACAATCAGAATATAATTGATAATTAGTGCCACCATCAAAGGAATATTTCTGAAACTTCACAAAAATTAAATACTATAAATCATTTTTGATAATGTACACAATACAGAAACAGATACTGAAAAAAACAACCACATACTTAAATAGTACAAATTAAATAAATATGTTAAAAGACTCACTTGAAACAGAAACAACAACAAAAATACAGCAACAATAATATTATGTAGCTAATCATGGCACATGTTTACAATATGCACATTTCTAAAGGGTTAAATACTGAATTTATTAATCACAATACTCCATTAATTTCATTTAACTACAGCACAAGTGACTGGCACACTTGTTTTGCAAAACAAGAGAAATGGACAGAAAATTCTATTTGCATTTCAACAATGCTAGACTTTTAAGGGAAAATGCAATACCAGTTGCCTTACTTTCACTACATGTTTTTTCTCAATTTCTTTCACAGTCTAATATCTGCAATGGTAATAATTCTTTATCTTCTGTCCAGATCTTTCACATTACTTTAAATTAGATTTTCTATCAATGTAGTCACCAACATAAACAGCTTTAGTTGTAGTTCTAAAAAAATATCATCTAGTTTTCTGGAGAACATATTTTAAAATCTATATTTACCTATTCTACAATAAACATCTATATATTTTTTATAATAACATGAACAACTTCAACATAGACTTATGCAGTCACAACAGATGCTGCTATTATAAAACTTTAGGAAATAGTTTTCTTGAAAATAATCTATAAAAACGTCTCTGCTTTAAAAAATAAACAACAATCATTGTGGACAAAAAATACAACCCTGGAATGACATGTATAGGCAGATCTCTAAATTCTTAATACTATGAACATGCATTTTAATATCAAAAACCAAGTTCATTTTAGTGGATTAACAAGGTGGTCTACCAAAGCAATCCATTAGGTTTATCAGATTATTTGATGTGCAATTTGTTCAATTATTTTAGTGGGATAAAGAAGAATGGTTGGCATTTTTTTGTTGATATTCTACCAATTTTTAAACTTCATTTTGACTAAATTTGTACACACATTACTCCAGTATGAAACTGTCCGAAGTTGCAGAACACAAAGTCTAAATATTAATGTTTAATTTAGAATCAAAAAATTTTCATCCACCAATTACAATTCTCACAAATTACAAAACATAAGTTTCTTTTATTAAAATCTAATTATTTATAATTTTAAATGTGATATTTATTACACTTGCTTCCCTGTGGAATAAAGTTATTTGCTTGTGTAAACTAGCTTTAAGTGGAAACACTGGATTTAAATCTGAGAGCTCAATATCCAGTTTACAATTACATTACAGAGATAAACCAAGGTATTTCTGGTTTAATACACATTAAAAAACAAATATTTGAACTTAAGAGAGAGAATGAGGCAGATACAGAGATGAACTTCAAATGCAAAGCAAAATTCACTTTCATTTTTGAATTGTACCTTTACATTAAGTTGTTTTTTTTCCCGCAAAATGTTGTCTAAATCGACTGAAAAGATAAATGATAAGCTTTCCCTGTGAAATAAAGGCTTCTTTCCTTTGCACTAGGAGCTACGGTTCATGATTTAAGAACTATAAATTTCTTTGTATTTTACAGTCCACAATGAATTTGTCCATATGGAATAAAAAATAAAACTTTTTACAAAGTGATTAAGCTGATTTTGGAGTAGTGCAATTGGTGAAATGAAGAATTTTTATTACCGAGATATTTCAAATAAATTTCCATAAAAAATCAGAGAATTGTGAGTTTTGAAGGACATTCCGTCAGCTGAGTTATTACTTCACATTTCTTTTCTAATCACTCTTTTTGACACAAGGTTACTCAATTTACTAATCTATACATTATGTACACATCATCAAAGGACAAAAAAATCAACTCTTTACATCACACCCAATAGTTTGTAAGGAACGGTGAAGATGTGAACATTAGCTATGAATATTCACATACATGTATAAGCGTCATGTTTATATACAAATAACATTTTACAAATTAATTGATTTTCATCCATTCATCATCACAGCAGTCATTATTTTCATTCATTGCATCATTTGAACATATTTTAAAAACTTTGTAACAGTAATTAAATAAAAAATAATACATAATATCCATTTGTTCACATTATCTTCTCTAAGAAGAATTTTTAAAGACTGGAGGTCCCACAAGAAACCTCCGTTTACAATAAAATATACATGTAACCAATGCAGCACTTTCTACTGCCACTGAAAATTATTAGCTACATAATCAATAAAAACATGTCCTATACATAGTGCGACTTTTTAAAAAAATATCTCTGGTGGTACATGTCTCAAAACACTTCTTGATTAGAAGTATGTTGCAACATATCTTTAGTTTCATCATTAAGCACTGCACATTTTTTTGTACCAATAAATTTACCAAGAGTACGCCACAACGAAAAACCACGCAGCTGTCAGAGCTTGCCTGAGGAAGCAGAGGGCACACGGGGGGAACGACGTGAGCGGCCACTAGCATTGCGTTCCAAGCAACCCACACCTCCCATCAATGGATACGATGTTGCTCGCTTAGCAGACCTAATGAAACAAGGTGGCAACTATTACATTGAAAATATAAAGGATACTAAGCTATTGAAAAACAATACTGCATCTGTCTGATGTTTTTTGTTCCTGTAACAACACACAACAAATTGTGATCTACCAATTACACATCAATGTGTACATATGTTTGTGTGGGCTTGTGTGTTTGCGCACATGTGTATGCGCAAGTGCGTGTTCGTGCAAGTGTGAGCATATGTGCAAGCTTGTCTTTCATGTACCAATACAAAAATAAAATATAACCATAAAAAAAACCAATAAAAATGGGACCATTAGATGAACAGACCACATATTCTGCAAGACATTGTTTGATGACATTTCACTACAAAAAACAACATAATTTTAGTAAACAGCTACATCACGTAATATCAAAGCCACAATTCAAACAACAGGTAGGAAGACTCTTGAATGCTGAAAAAAAAAAGTAATGTGCAAGTAATATAGTAATTAATATTGTTCCTTTCTCCTAAAATAGTTTTATTAGTTCAGTGTTTTGATTACATCAGAAGTAAATTAAAAAATTGCAACTCATAGAAACGTGAGGTGGTGGTATTCATAATGTATCAGTAAATAAAATATAACTTGGCAGAAAGTAAATTAACTTGTTGAAATGTGTTTTAGATGTGAAGTTAAGGCAAAATATGATTGAGATGGTCAGAAGTTTAATACAAAGTGGACCTGAACATGCTAAATAAACATATTCAGAAATCAAAACTGTTTTCTAAACCACATCTAAAAAAAAGTGTAGCAAAGAGATGTGACACTGAGACCTTTCATGCAACATTGATCTTCTCATGCACCTTGGCTCAACAAATATAAAAATTCTAAAATACTTGCTAATGACACATTTTGCAGACTTCAAACAGTGTCTTAAACAATATAGTATATCATTTCTACCTTTAATAGAATAGTGCTAATATGACAGAAGAGGTAAGATGCCCTATCTTTTTAACATACATGTACAAAATGTTCCACCACTAATACAGAATATCTATAATATCCTTTAGTCAAAAGAGTTTCATGCTTAATATAAGTATATATTTAAGAAAGAAAACAAACTGATAGCTGCAATGAAAATAAATAGAGCATTTCACATTATAAAATTATAAGATCTGCATATACACAATTTTCATTTACGAAATTCATGCCTAAAAGTAAAAATTTGTTTCTTTCAATCTATCCGTAAGAGTAGGAAAAAATAAAATTATTTTTCTAGAAAATTTTCCTAAATTATTACATTTTTATTTATTTTTCATTATATGCTGTCAAGTTATATTTAATCTACTGCTGAAGACAAGGAAATAAACAGGTGAAAAAAAGTCAACTCATGAGAAGAGAAACCAAAAAAATGGATAGTTACCATCACGAGGGAACAAGCAGTCTCTTCCCTACTAAGAAGTAGGTGCTGGTCTGTACACTGTGCTACACATGACTAATGTACACTTTTTTCTTTATGTAGATGCTGCCTCGAGCAGGTGAAGGGATTGAAGTTTCATTGCTGAAACAAACCAGGATGCTTCCAATCACAGAGTAACTACAGAGGGTATCTTCACACCACCAAATCATACCAAAATTCAGGCAAAATACGCATAAATTATGAATTCACATTCACATACAAATGAGAAAATTTGACCCAATAAATAAATCATTGAAAATTGTTCAAATATTTTCTTTAATTAGAATTCTTATGCTCATTTGCAACTAGAAACCATATTACTAGAAATAACTACACAAATATATACACTTCATGCAATTCTTCAATTTTCTATTAATTTATATTGAAAAACTATTTACAATATTTTAATTCATCAACCTGTTCAAGTGTTCCAAAATTTGTTTAAAAAATTATTTGATTGCATTAATTAAACTAAATATAATTTATTTACTTTTCAATTACAGTATTCAGCCAAGAACAAGAAGTACCTTACATTTCATGTATGCAAATTTGATCAAGGCTTTCAACTATCAAGAAACACAGTAAGTAAAATTAAAACACTCAAACTGTCAAAATATAATACAATTTTTGAAACTATGATTACAATAGGTTTTTAAAACCATTTCATTTAAACGTTGAATATAATATTGCACCTGAAATTATTTGAATTCAAAATCAAAATAATTAATATTTCATTTTTCAAAACCAATATTGTTAGTAATAATTTAGGACCGATTTATTTTATTGGGTTATTTGTTAGTATTAAAGACATAAAACGCAAATTAATCTAAATTTTAAAGGAAAGAACATGCTGAATAGATTATAGATGTGGAATTTGATTTTTTTTATGCACAAAGAGCAAAAGTGAGAAAAACATGCGCAGTGATGTGTCAACTCCACATCTAGCAGAAAGAATATTAGTAGCACACAAGATAGTATATGTTTATACATGGAATTTATATGAAGCAACAATTTACACATAAAATTTGTTACACAGTCATGCAGTGAAACTGCAATAGTTAACCAAGTCTGAAAAGGGAAAAGGCATTGATTACTGGGATGTTTACTTTACATGTTATTCATGGTCCTTTAGAGCTTATTACAGCAGTAGTTTAATAAAAGGCAGAGAAAATGTGTTTCATGTCATTATTATTTACCTGAAAATGTAATTATCATGATATAATGTTCATCTGCACATGATTCATGAATCGCTCCTTCTAAACAAACAAAACAGTTCTTGGGAATTGTCAAGGAGAAGGAACAAGACAAACACTTGAACATGAAGACTAATGCAGGAGAGCGAGTAGAATTGGTAACTATTATTTAGTGGGGTCTTGTATGCTGTTTATTTGGCTATACATTGCTAAGACTATTATAATGGGTAGTTCTTTCGAAAAGGGTTTTGTGGTTACAAAAGCTTGTTTTAATAACTTAATTTAATACAAAAGTTAATTCTGCTGATTTATTTTGAGAGTTTTAAGAAAGTTTTATGAAATATTGTTTATAAGTGCACAGTCATCTGCAATATCATTACTGGCATTCAGACTTTGTAATAATTCTCTTAATGGGATTGAAATACCAAGAGGCATGTTATCTATTTTGCTCTCCTGTCTGTAGTCTGCATGACTTAAACACAGGATAACACTTTAAGTATTTACCACCTGGAGCACTACAGCTTTAAGACACTATCACAATACAAGCCAACTGATACTCAGCATATCTGCCATTTTGCAATTTGTTTCAAGTGTTCTGTCAACATACCTGCGTCTCCTAAGTGAAGCATTTTGTCCTGGTAACCCAAAGTAGCCTCGAGGGATGACCATGCGGGCATTGCCTTGAGCAGGTCGTGAGCCCCCATGGGCCAGAAGTGTTGTGAGATGAGCAGCATAACCATCTGCTAATATTGTTGCAAGGGCATGGTGCTTCTTTGAAACCTTGCCAACAATGAATATCTGTCTGGGTTTCAAGCCAATTGATGTGTACACACTAATATCTTTGCTGCTTCCATATGCCACATGAACAATCACACTGTGATCCTGCCACAAGGAAAACACCACAAAATTCTCCATAAAATATGTTACCTACTGTGCTATGATAAAGAGTGAAATCATGGCTGTGTCTATATCAAGAAGGCAAATAGAAATAAAGAGAGGTGATGCCAAAAATAAAGAGTACATGATAATGAAATATAACATTTAGGAAATAACAGGGAAGGAAGAGGGAAGGAAGATTGGAAGACACTTCAAGATCCAAATCGCAATAAAAGTATTGCAACAATACTTTTAAAAACAAACAACACGTATATTGAAGGATAAGGAAATAAAAAAGAAATATTTTCATGAAAAAATATAATAATAAACACCCAACAAACTAAAAGAGGGATATTAAACACAACCGGCAATACCCATTAAAAAATAAATAAAAATATATATTTCCTAATCATTAGGATAATTTGCATTCAACTTTGGCACTGAAACTTGGAATCCCAAAAGAAAAAGGTAAGAGGAATATAGGTCAACTTCAAAAATTACACTGTGAGTATGAATTAATGAAGGAACAACGATTAATGTGACAAATACTGTTAAAGAAATAACCTGTATGAGATTCTTCAAATAAACAGCTTTGTGGCCCAGAGGATCTGTAGACAAACCATCAGCAAAGGACACAAGTCCATGAGGAAAATTGTGTTGGGAAAGCCATGCCACAACCTTCTGCTGCTGCATATCAGGTCGACCCGTAATGTAGATTATCATGTAGCCCAACTCTTGCCAATGCCTGCAACGCATGCCCAGAATTCAACATCCCTTCAATATTTGAACCATCTTTTTTAATATTTGAAATATGTACATGTTTTGTTAAAACTTTTTCACAAAGTTGTTCGAAACTAAGATTGATCTAGAACCATTTACTAAATTTCAGAAGGATGTGGAAATTGCTGGGCTTGAAGCAAGCCCTCTCCTGAAAATTTAATTATATTATGTTGTTGTTTCTTTTTACAAAACTTATAATCGTGGATTGTATGTCGGTGTGTACTTACTGGACATTATTTGGTATTTGAAAAGATTACATGATGTAAGTTTTGTATGTATTAACTAAAATTACTCAATCCATGTCATGTGTTATAAAACAAATAATCTGAAATAATCTAACTCTGTCGCATTTGCCACAATAAAATATTTCTCCTAGACAATTTCAATTAAACAATTAATTTTGTTTTACAAACAATTTTACACATCCTAAAAAGGCACTTACCTCACAATATCCACAGCACCTGCACGAACCTTTGGATCTCTGCCAGTTACAGACATACTAGCTGTAAATGAGCCATCGATGCTGAACACCACAACCTCTGTTTTTGGGGGCACAACAGCCATGTAGAAGTCCACTGATGTGTGATCACCCCTAAAGAACATGTATTTCATGTCAGTGTGTAAAAATGAACTATCTACAAATATAGCTCTTCCACTCACCTCACAACCATTTTGATGGGATACATTCCGTACCCCAGAGCTTGATCCTCAGGTATTATGTATGTAACTCGGCCAGATTTATCAGTGACTTCTGTGGCTAAATGCAACCATTCTCCAGCTGGTGCATCTTTCATTACGTGAATATCCACTTTCTCACCTGTAAATTATTAAATTATCCTCCAATGAAAGTCATTATTTAACATGTATGCAAGGTATAATGCTAAAACTTTCTTTTTTCTGGGTCACAGTAAACAGTATAATGAAAGTACATTAAACTGCAGGGAAAATGAGAATTAGAGAAACTAGTGGTACAACAATGGTCCAGACTTCTCTTACTAGTTAATTTCTTAATATGTTTAGTCTGGGCTAGCTTTCTGGTTTTCTCCACCCTCTTCCTGGCTGCTACCTATCAGAGCTGAAAATAATTTCTTTTCACAAATTTTCTCAATTTTTTACTCCTCTGATGGGTGCACCCTAATGATTTCAAAAAAATTGCACCTTTGTAATTAAAAAAGAAAACACCAAAATGATTATGTTTATGAATATTAGTCAATGAATTTAGTTCTATCCATAGAGAAAAAATTGGAGCCACTTTTTGAGAAAATCTTGTTTTTAATATTGTTCATTATTGCTCATACTTTGCCCAAAATTGTGTGAAAACCACTAATAATTTCAAACAAATGTACATGACATTTATTATAGAACTGATTGTAAACAACAAATTTTATTTGAAGAAAAAATCTCCATCTTTAATATTCCAGTTATAGGAAAACACCAATATGTTCAAAGGACTATATGTCAAGTAATTTAAATATTTTTTTTCAAAATCACAGCGCATTAAGACAACTCACATTGACCAGGGAATTCATTTTCACAAAATTCCTACTAGTATTTAAGGCAATATTGTTGTTTACAGATGGATGAACAGAAAGAAAGACAGACAGATGTTTTGATAAAAACAAAAACCTTTTTTGGTATTAGGAGACATGTTATTTCCATTGAAATCTCACAATTAATTTTCCACAGCATTACATAACTCTATACAACATAAATTATTCTGTAGATACGTACGTATATGAGAAAGTAAAAAGAGGAAACAATAATCAGTTAACATGTCAACATGGTCAACTATAATTGATTAGTAAATTTAAAATTAAAAAAAAAATGGGTTAAGGGTCTAATCTAGGAAAGAAATATTAAAATGATTTATTACAATTTTGATTGAAATTTTTATTCATGCACTTTTCTTAAATGTGAGGGAACATTTTCAGAATATCAAATGTTTAATAATCTAGTCAAAAATGATCAAAGTCTCACCAAAAGTTTAAATGTTTATATAAACAAATGAAAAAGATGTTCTCGTAGGTGTATTGAAATCATGTTTTTCTACAATACTTCTAGAATATCCTAGAAGGAACCAGCTAAGAATAGAACCAATAGATTTGTCTTGTTAAAAGAAACAAATGAGTTATTAATCACCTCTAGGAGCCGAAAGTCACCCAAAATTAATTTTAGTTGCCAAAAAAATACAAAAAACACATTTTTAGAGAAATTTCTAAGCATCTTGTGGATAGAACT
>BOPP01000146.1:2598271-2661779 GCA_017312745.1 Gryllus bimaculatus
ACAACAACAACACAGTTCCCCACCAGGAGTCCAAGATCTGTTGAATTACACTTAATTTGTAGCCACTGATGAACCAGAAAGGGTCTCACTTTGAGTGATGGAAAGATGCATGGTCGCAGGTTACACTATCACAATATAGGGATTAGGGCCAAATTTACAATCAATTCTAAAATCAATAAAAACAGCAAAATGAAGAAGTAAGAAATACATTGATCATGCAAAGAACTGATGAAGATGTCCTCACCTGTGAGAGTGATCATGTCAAGGGGACCATACATAAATCTCGCTATTAGCAGCTGAGGGGCTCCTTCACCCACAATCACATCATTGGCTCGGTGATTGGCAGCCACATTCTAGAGCACACAATCACAGAGCTTGAAAGAGCACACTATTTTAAACGCATCACAACCCCCTGAAGTGCACTTTACCTTCAGCTTCACTGATGTTCTCTTCCTGATCCACTTCTCCCTTGGTTGGCTGGGGCTGAAGCAAGGGATATCTTTATCATCGCCTCCAGAAACAGGGAGCAGGTCGGAGCGTCCTAGCTAATGAGGGCCACAAGATAAAGGACATTCAAACCAAATGTTAAAAAGGAAGACAATTTTAAATAGTATCTAATAATTTTTTTAAATAAAATATAGAGGAACCTCCATTATCCCGGGTCCATTTTAAAATTAAAAAACATTCGTTAATGTTAATTACTGTTTTTAAAGTGAAAATAGTTTCATTCTAAATCCAACTTGGAATGTTCATATCCTGAACTGGATGTTATTTAAGCATTTTGGTGTAATACATCATATTACATGTTATTTTGTTTCATTGTGAGTTTTATTTGTATTAGGTTAGGATTTGTGAGTGCTTTGTCAGTGAAGTGTATGCAAACTCATTGGACATTGGTCGGTGTGGATTAATACATGGATGGATATAGGAGGCTTTGCCTAGGAAATTAAAAGTTCAAAAGAGGTTATTTTTGGCTGCTTTTGCACAGACTAATCCTTTAGTAAGAGAATTTTCATGATATATATGATATTTGTGAAAGGAAGTGGGAAAAGAATGTGTGGAATCTAGAAGTAACTCCGATAAGTAAAATTGGACGCAGTAGTTGTGATGTTGCAGGGGAGAAGCTTGACTACATGTGAAAAGATTATAGCCAAGAAGAAAAAGGTCAGTCATGCATGCATTGATATCATAAACTGATGGTTTAAACAGTGTTATTATTTCAAAGAAAGATAAAAGCTTTTCAAGTAGTAGGAATATTTGATATAAAATGATTTAGTTCCTTGTTCTGCCCTTCAATTTTATTATTCATGTAGAGAACTGAATAATATAATTTTATCTGTTCAACATAGGATCTCATGATATTTTTTTGTTTAAGTACTATTATTTTCATTTAACAATTAATGACCATTCTTTCACATAATCGTCCAATGTTATTTGTATGAAGACATTTCAATATACAAATTTATATCCAGAGCAATTGTGAATACATAATGTCTATGTGATTTATCGAGATGGAGTCAGGCAAATTTAGATAGTAAAGATAAATATTTCAGGATGTTACAACAGACTTGTCACATATCAATCTAATCGTTCATAGAATTTGAGTTTCTGCTTGTTTCTGGCCTTCCATAGATAGTAAGAAGTAGAAGAAACTTGCAGAGCTAAATCTCCAAAACTATAACAAAAGGTTCAAAAGGATATTACTTAGAAGAATACTGCTTAAAAACATAATTCAGGCTCCACCTGAACCCAGCAAGTTTTCCTCATAGCTCCTGCATGTTCCCCCATACATTTGCCATATTTTTCCTTCACATTTCCTTCTTACACCTAAATGTATCTCGCATATTCACCATTATATTTCATAAATGTTTCCTTCAATGCTCATGGCATGTTCCTGCAAAAGGGCACATGTTAAACTGAAAATTAAAAAAAAAGTAATTGAATTTTTTTCATTAAAACAAAAAAAAAAAAATATTTTGGCTCCAGACAGTGTAATCTACTATATAGTAGTAGTAATAATGATTCCTATATTTTACAATTCTAACATAATTTACAACATTAGTTTAAAAATATTGAAAGTGTTTTAAATGGAGCCGTAAGTGGAAAGCATAGTCCTACCTATGGCCACCTCCTAGCAAGAGCTTACTTAATAAACTGTACCCATTTATTGCCAGGAGAATCCAAGCTTTATTTATTCGTTGTATGATGAATTTAGAGGGATTGTGCTTAAATTGATAGAAAGCTACCTTGCTGGTAGAAAACAAGTAGTCAAAATGAACAAAACTATTACTAGTAAGCTGGGGTTAACTTAGGGGGTTCTCCAGGGGACCATCCTGGGATCTCCATTTTTCATATTGTATTAAATAAAACCAAGGGCAGAATTAAATACATATTCAAAACCAATTTAATTTATATTTAAAGTAATAAATTAGTATTGAATGTGTATTCAATTACGTTTTTGGTTTTATCTGATCATGCAGGTTGGTACTCTTTATAATCGTATTTGAAATTCTGGAATGGTTCAATAACTATGATTCAGTTTTTAATGATATTTATTTAATAAATAGCAACTTTAATAATTTTCTCTTTGAGATAATAAATTAGTATTGAATATGTATTTAATTATTTAATAGGTTTTAGTTGTTTGTGTCTGTTAATAGTCTATAATTTATTACTTGAATGTCATGTGTGGTTGCATAACTGTGCCATTTTCAACAATATTTATTTCATAAAGAGAAAGAATAATAAATTTCATTTTTGGTTAATAAATTAGTACCAAGTGTTCCATGTGGTTTGACATTCCTTAGTCGGTAACGTAGTTCAGTAGGACGGTCAGACGTTTTGTCATCATTCAATTTTTTCAATATCAAGGACCCACAAAACATGGAATCTGGCTACATCACGTGTTAGAGGATTTTTTAAAAATTTAGTAACTGTATTTATCTGATTTTTCAATACCAGAGCCCTGCAATATGAGTTTTTCTACCGGAAATTCACCGTTATTTTGGGCAGCATTACGTAACTTTCTCTCTACTCTGTAGTGAGAAAGTAAAATCAACTGATAATGATGTAATACACATTGTTCTGAGCAATTGCTTTGTAGGGCGGTGCCTTCTTTTTAAAACTGTTACAGTATATTCAAATGAAAATTTAAAAAATGATTTATGAAAAAGATAAATTGTACCCTTAGGATATGCTTTTTAAAGAATGGGATAATTTCTGATAGAAAAAACTTTTTGCAAAAATCTCTTTTAAAAAACTTTGTGATTCTTAAAGAAAAATTCAAGGGCCCTTGCTACAAAAGAGAAACATTAACAGTACCACCTACAGCTAAAAAAAAAATGGTAGATGAAATCATAATTATATTAGCTATAGAGTATTTAACTTGTGGAGCAAGGAAATCAAATACATTAGTTATACCTGTAGTAACAAGATAAAGATAATCAGAGAAATTTTGACATATCTCCAAGCAGATATTTCTCATCTCTATTCATCTGATGAGATGATTCTGAATTCGTCTGAATGAGAGAAAAAAATGTCATGTAAAACTAAAATGTATATGTATGTATAAGTAAGCCTATGGGTGCATTTATGTTTTTGGATTTTGTTGTTCTTTTTTACTTTTCTATCATGTAATAGTAGCTTAGATTTTTTAATTCTTAGTTTGTTTGCTATCTTGTTACTTTCCTACGACTAGCATTATTACAACTTAGTACTGGTTAAAAAGAAAAATAATGTGTACATGATAAAACAGGCCTGCACACTGGAAATTATTCCTCAGTGGATAGATTTTAATTATTTTTATTACACCAGTCTGTTAATAAAATTGAAATGATTGATTTGTAATACATACATAATAAGAGCTATTCCTTATCTTCACACAATAAAATTAATCAATATGTTAAACATGTTTTACTAAATGTGACTCAGCTTCATCTTAAGCACAACAAGAACAACATTTAATTCACTACTTGTCTTTTCCTTTCAAATCTGTGACTAGTATGATTTAAAGTGGCAATCTAATACATTTAAAGAACAAAGCTAACTGAATTAAATTTTAATCTAGTAAAGAAGGAATAATTAACCTCAATGGCTTTTAATCATGAGAATTTCATTTAATGTGGCTATATTTGGTATACTGGCAATAGCTTCTGCCCTATAATAGTTAAACAGGACCTCACCTGTCTCAGAATAAAGGCAATAACATCAGAAGATTCCCAATAGCTGGCATGGAACAGATGAGGCAGAGCATTTGTGGGAAAGTTGGCAAGGCCTTCTGGGCAGTATAAAGCATAGTCTAATCTCTTGGTGCCCCACCATTTCTGAGTTACTAGAAAAAAACAAAGTCAAAATAATGCAATTATAAAAAAGGTTAACCATTTTCAATAAAAATATTGTAATTAAAGTTGTGTGAAGTATCAATGTAATGTACATAAGAACAAAAGCAAAAAGCAATTTGCAATTCGTTCTCTTACCAGTATACCAGTAATACAAATTAATAATGAAAAGAAACACAGTTAATCCAAAACAAGCTATGAAGTCTATAATATAATTTCCTATGTCACAAAGATTGTATTGTGAAGATTGATCAACCATACCAACCAACCCTGATGGGGACATACACTAGGGTTATACAATGTCTGTGATTAGGGAAAAGGTGCAGGAGCTGAATTGCAAAAGCACTGTCAGGTTCAACAAAATCCACTGGAAACACAGTGAACCTAATCTTCAATACACAAGCTGTTTGATTCCAAGAAGGCAGTAAGTCTACATGACTGTAACAAATATCAGAAGAACTAAATTCGATTCTTTCATGGGATATGGTAATAATCACAAATGGCCCTGGGCAATAAATAAAAATATATTAAATATGGAGAAAGTGTTTTTTCGAATTGTTTATAATTTTAATGACTGAATTCAACAAAGTATTTAGCTAGCTTCTAATGAATACAAATCATTTTTCTCACAGAGGTTGCAAATTCATATTGTAATGACTAATATAATCTTATATGAAATGTTATATACCGAAATACAAAATCAATATCAGATTTTTCAAAGATGTTACACGTATATTTGCTATTTTTCTTAGCAAAGTTCACACACAGTTTAATTTCGAGTTTTTTAAAAAAATTATTACATCCTGCAATACATACAGGCATTGATAGTCTGTAGTGGCAGTGAATCAATGACTCCAGAGACAGTGCTCTGAATGCTGACTTCTGACAGGCGCCGCACATGCCCTGGCGTTGGGGAAGCCACACTCAGGCCCTCTGCAAACATCTGGGGATTTGCTTGGATGAATTCCACTGCAAACAATTGCAAAAAATCTTATTATTTTGGAATACACAAATTCTTCTGGTTTCCTATGAATGAAATCAGACATGGAATTGTTTTACCTGTTTCTAACTTTGCTTTTAATACCTTTGGAACAACATTTTTCAACTCCCCCAGATGGAGCGATGTAATTGAGCTTAATCAAAGGTAAAGATATAAATCTAAGATTTGATTACAGTACAGAGATGTGAAGTTATTAAACTCAAATGTACAATATTTAGTTCCATTCACTTTGGAGCCATGTGGTATAGTCTCATGGTAGTTCAAGTCACTTATTGTGAGAAGCATCGTGTATCAGCACCAATATAAAAAGTTCTAGAAATACAAATTTTACCTTGACTACAGCAGTGTTTTCTTAACAGAAGTTTTGTCTTTCTTTACAAAGGAGCATCATATCATTAATTCAAGACAATGTAAAATTTTTTCGATGAAATCAATGTGAATTCATTGCCAAGGTCTGAAAACAGTTGGGATAGGAGCTCCAAAAGGATCTGTAGTCATTTGAGAAGCAAAAATTGAAGACACTGGGGAACAACTACAATTGGGAACAACTATTTTATCAGCTCAGTGGCATAATGGAATAATGACAAAAATGTCTATTTCTCATAGCAAAATTTCCAAAACATATAGAATAGGGCTGTTTTAGTAGATGCACAAAAAACATTAATTTTTATTACAACACACAAAAAATGGAACACAAAATATGTACTTGTTTACAAGATATGTTCTTGAGACTAATAATTGTCACACCTCTGTTCGCGTTGACTTTGTTTGGAACTTCTTTACCATGTTCATTATTACGGGACAAATATTGTAAACGAAATGCTTTTGTTGGATTGTAGAAAAATAAGTTATAATAGTTAAGATGTGAGCTGTGTAACAGTTATGAAATAACGATTATTATTAATTAATAATCGTTATTTCTTAACTGTTACACAGGATATATTATTATTATTATTATTTATTACCATCATCATCATCATTATAATTATTGTCTGTTTTTAATTAAATAAAGGAATTTGTCTGGTACCACCAAAAAATGTCCATTGTCTCTAACAAACAATAGTGACCAACATAACGAAGGCATTCAAGGACTTACTTTACAGTAATAGGTAACAGTACAAAAAAAGGTTTGTATCTTGCCATTAAAATTCAACATTTGTACATAAAACCATGAATCTATATGAATTGCATTTTATGAAGGACAAGGCGACAGAACAATTGTTACATTTTGCATGGGATATATGAAGTTATTAAAAAATACTAACGGGTTCATAAAGTAATTTGATGTTTAATAAAGGACAAAATAAAATGTTTTGATTTTCTGACAAAAATTATGAAGTCCCACAAATCCAAACCAAGTAAGGAATACTCATAATATTACTTACAAAGGTGGTATGGTTGTCCATTACCCAGAGGGTATTTCTGATAGCGTGCAATGTTTACTGGAGGCAGCATTGAAAATCGAGCTGAGAGAAGTGGCTCCAATCGAGCAGAAACGGGGTCTGTTGGATGGAATAAGTTGTACACTTGCTGAACTTGTGGTCGGGGTATAGGAGCTGAAATGAAAGCATTTAAATGTATCAGATGGTTCCTGAAAAGTGGTGGATCTCATGTAATGGAAACTGTTCTTTGACACCCCCCCCCCCATGCCCCAAACCCCTTCAAAATTAAAATTTTGCAGAAATGGTTCTGAGCAGTCAAGAAAAAATTAGGCAAGTCATGTCCCAAAATGATACCCTCTTTTTTTTTTTTTTTTTTTTTTTTTTTTTTTTTGAGGCGAGGCGGGGTGGAATGCCACAGGTGAAACACTGGGCAGGTGGGTTGGAAGTGTTGTGTTAGCCGGAGTAGGGGAAAGGGAGAGGGGTAGGGTCAGACGCATCAGAGCTGGGGGTTGTGGCAGAGAGGTGTATGTCAGGCAAGCACGTCAATGCGATGTGGGCATATTTGGACAGGGAGTGCAGACATGGCGGAGAAGGGAGATGCAGGAAGCAGAGAGTGTGATGCAGAGCAGGCACTGCCGGGTAATCAGCCCATGAAGTTGTTTATTGAGTACAATATTCATACTTACTACTTTTGTCATCTGTTGAAGAGATCTTTCGGTACGCAAGCACAAGAGCAAGGGGACTTCCAAACATAAAAAATTCATTTACTTCAAATTCTAATTTGCAGTGATGAGAATGTTCACTGGAAAGGAAGAAAAGTCTGAATGAAATTTTTAATAAAGGAAAAGATCATTTTAATTAGCAGTGCTACAACATAGCAGAGAATTTCTTGTATTATTCACTCACTTACAAAAAAAATCTATCTTGAAATGTTAGAAACATGTTTTGTCTATGAATAGCACTAATGAAAAACAGTACACAGAATTTTAACCAAGATTCACTCTAATCAATATTTCTCAAACTGAGCTGCTGCAAATTTCAATAGAATTTTTTATTTGGGGGGGTACTACATGGTACAAAGCTCAAACAAATAGTTTCTTTACACATCTTACTCAAATAAACACACTTATAAAGAAGGTTTAAAGTCTGATTTTCATTAAAACCTCTGAATTCTCGAATATTTTTCTGAAATTCATTCTCGAATGTTTTCAGTCATATTTTTCTTAATGCAAACTGATTTTTCAATATTAAGATTTTCAATGTTTGCGTGATTTTCAATGCAATTTCCTTATGTACAGTTCATAATATTTTACCAACGTATTTTATAATATATTGCATTTGTGGACACAAGCCTCTCATGAAATTTCTCAAAATCTCAAAAAAAGCTGCTCAATAACATTCCAAAAGCTTTATTTCCATTAAACTATTACAAGCCCAAAAAATTATCAAAATGTGGGAAAAAAAGTAGGTGGTCTTTTTCAAAACCATAAATACCATATCATTATTACAGTAAAAGCTAATAGTGCTACAACATTTTTTACTTCATCCTGGCCCCAAATTAGTGTTTTACTCAGACCGGGCCTCTGAGGCCCATTTAGTAAAAAGTCACAAAATTCGCGTGTCATGCATCGAAGGGAGAATTTATGTCAATTACATTGATTTTAAAATATTTATAGATTTCAACAGGAGTGAGTTTTCTTACTAACCATAAGTTTAATTATATTTCTTTATCCATTTGTAACGTTGAATATATTTTCATTTCCATTTCCCCCCTCCCCTAGGTCTTTTATCCAGTCGACAGATGGGGACCCTCTTTGTCCTGATGGGATGCATATTCTATCATACACTAAACACCAACACACTTGCGGGTTCCTCTGATTCAAGGACAGCAGAAACACAAGGCCCTCCGTGACAACACATACACGAGAGACAAGGACAAACAACCTTGCCCAAGATGGGACCTGAACCCGAGGCTGAATTGGTACACGCTCTTAGCCACCTCGGCCACCCAGGTCAGCACAGTTTCCATTTCATAATAATAACAATAATAACAACAACATCATTATTATTATTATTATTAAATTATTATTATATATAAATTATTAATAAATTAATAATAATAATAATAAATAAATAAAATAAGTAAAATTTAATTTAATTTTTGAGAAAGTGACAGCCTATCTTTACGTCTTCAAACATGCCATTTGATAACACGATATAGTTCTGAAACTAACACCTCATTTTTAAAAAATGGTTTATTATAGATATTAAATTTTATGTATGACAAAGAGGAAATGGCCGAATTTATATACGCCCTTTTATTTTTTTTTTTCATTTTAAGGCTATAAAGTATAAAATTGTGATTTCATCTAAATGAGACTTTTTATTTCTTTTTTTTTTAACTTTTTTCGTAATTTCTAACGCATTTTCCACTAATTTAACTAAGTAGGTTTAATTCACTAGATAAAAAGCTAAAAGATTGCCCAATAATACTTCATTCTTTTTTTCCTCTCTTTTTATTTCAATTTTTCAGATTAAAAACATTTTTAAAAAATGAATACTTGTCAGCTTCAATATCTTTGTTATTGGTAAATTACGTTTTTAACTTGCTGATAATCAACAATCTTAAATAGTTTCCCCAATTCTGAACTGTTAATTTTGCCTTTTCTAGAATTAGTTAATTAAATTCAACATTTTCTTAAATCAATAGAAGCAATTTGATTCGCTAGTCCAGTTTTTCCTTTTTGCCTTCTAAAGGAGAAACTTGTTAAAATCTTATTTTAGTATTCATAAAATATTTATAAACTTTAAGTCTGCATTCTGGTAACTCTATCTCAGAAAGAAAGGCATTTAAACCACTTTTTTTATCTTTTATATGAGGTTTTTTAACAAGTGAAATTTGATTACAAATTGTAAGCTTCTTGTAGAATGCACACTATTAATAAATACATTAATTGAAAGAAGTGATTTGTTTAACATTAAAAGTGAAATAGGTCTTTGCCCTCCCTTTTTTTCTTCATAAAAACCCAAAACACCAAATAATATGCAATTATAAAATTTTCAATTTTTTAATTTCTTAAATCTTAAATGGAGAGGCGGTAGGTGTGAATAACTGTACTTATTTATTGTTAATTATATTCTTATTTTGTTGAAGCAAAATTTATAATGTAATATATGACACTGATGTTAATAACATTTATAAACAAATAAATTTATTTTTCAAAAATATTATTAGTGGACAGAGATGACTAAAAATTCTTATTTAAATTGCAGAGGAACACTTAACAGAAATACAAGAGACTGCCAAACACACAAACGTAATCATGACCACTCTGCCTCTTGGCACAACATTCCTATAAACCATGAAATGAAGATGGCAAACCATCATATAAGACAGCACTTGAGAGAGACACGTATCACACTTGTTGATCTTGACAACCTCTCGACAAAACATTTTACTCAGCATGGTCTCCGCATGAACCAGGTAGGTAAACAAATACTAGGAGCCATGCTCACCTCACACCTACTGGGAACCCCTGCCACCCCACATCCATCTCCCACTCAATCTTCCGTCACTCCATCCAGAACCCTCTTACACACGCCACATCTTTCACCAGCATCCAGTCCTCTCTTACTCCCACCAGTTCCTTTTCCTACTCCCACACCTCACCTACCCCAGTCCTTTTTTTACCTACACCAGTTCCTACTCCTACACCTCTCGTGTCCACTCCACTTCTTCCAATCACCTCCTCACCTTCTGCTCTTCAGCCCCTTCAGCTACTTCCACACTTCCTACTATCCGTCCCATCCATACATATAACTTCCATTGCAACCGAAAACCCACTCCTGTGTATAACCTGTAGCATCAAACATCGGCAGGAAAGCAGACAATACACAAAAGTAAGAACTATTTTCACATTCTTCACCAAAATGGACAGTCACTGAAAATTAAACTCACTATACTAAACTACAGAAATATTACTCAAGGAGAAACTCAACCACATTTCTGTACTGTGCTTCACAGAACACTGGTTAACTAAAAAACAATTAGATATCACATATAGACCAGGTTTCTCTTTAGCCAGCAGCTCATGTCAAAATATTAACAACGCACATCATGCATATGGTGGGACATGTATTTTTATTAAAGATACAATTAGTTTTGTACCCTACACCAGTCACACTCATCTTGTAAGAGGGAAAGACTTTGAAATATCCATCACTGACTTAACAACAATAAAAACATGGGCCTTATACACATATCTCAGCCCTGCTGAGAATTTGAAAATCTTATTAAAAAATCTGAAAGTTATTCTACGAAAACTTCAAAAACACAGACAGTATAAAATTATTCTTTGCGGTGACTTCAATATAGATTGCCTCACACAATCCAGTAATAAAAATCTATTTCAAGACCTAGTAAAATCAATCAACTTACAACAATAATCACACCAACCCGAATATTTAAAAATAATAGTACTGCTATAGATCAAATAATAATAGATGCAAATAACCATGTTTTTTTGTTGCTACATTTAATAAAGGTTTCAGTGACCACACTGCCCAGATTCTAACACTCCAAACAGAAACAAAAAACACGGAACAGACAACTTACAAAGAAATCCGTAACTATTCCCAAGCAAACATAATAAAATTTCAAAACTTACTCAGATTTGAAAACTGGAATGAAGTATATAAGGCAACTGATACAAACGATAACTTTAATTCATTCATAAATATATACTTAAGTCATTTCAATGCCTTTTTTCCTCAAAAACTCAAAAAGATCCAAAATACAAAAACTAAATCGTGGATTACCACAGGCACCAAAGTGTCAAATGACAGAAAATGCAACATGTATAATATACTAACAAATAACAAATGTAACTCAAGCTTCATTTAGTATCACGAAACATAAAATTTAATCCTAAAAAAAGTAATCAAACAAGCAAAAATTATGACAGATGATAAGTACTTTGCAAATGCACGTAATAAAACAAGAGCTATGTGGGACATTATAAAAAAGACTGCAGCACCAACTAATAATAACAGAAAAAAATATAGAGCTCCACTACAAAAACCAAACTGTACAAGACCCACAAGAAATAGCTGATATATTCAATGAACACTTTTCACAAATTAGTAATAAGTTAATCTCTCAACACTCTAATTAACAAAACACACCATTCAAGGCATTGCAGGCCAATGGATCAAATTGTATTTATCAAACCGTAGCTAAATAGTTGCTCTCCAGCACACTGAAGAAAACAAAATCTCCTCATACTACTCCTACCTTCAAATGATAAGTTGTGGAATCCCGCAATGATCCATCCTTGGGCTAATACTATTCCTTATATACGTAAATGGCATTCCTTTTGCTTTTAGGAACAACAAAATAATTTTGTTTGCAAATGATACAAACATAAGCATCAAAACAAAAACACAACTATCACATATAGAAGTGCAAAGGAAAAAAAAAAAAAAAAAAAAAAAACACACACACACACCAAAACTTTGCAATACTCGTAAAATGGTTTGAAGCAACAAACTCATTCATTAACACAGCAAGACAGTCTCTCTAAATTTCATTGAATCCCTATCTAAAGAAAAACTCTCACAGCATTTGCTCATAAACAATAACTCTGTAACGATATCTCTCTCCTGAACTACCTTCCTCGGTCTCTATACAATTCAAGAAAACCTAAAAAATGGAAATGCTCACATTTTCAAATCTTAACAAGAAGCTCAACAAATCCTGCTATGCCCTATACACCCCAGATAGCTCGAAACATTGAGACACCTTCGAACAATGTATTTTGCAAACACAATGTGGCACTCACACCTAAAATATGGAATAATATTCTGGGGAAATGCCCCTGAAAGCACTCTCACATTCATTATCCAAAAAAAGAATATTGCGAACAATGACCAGCACTCATAAGCTGGAGTCTTGCAAACCTTTGCTCAATAAACTAAGGATTCTTCCTCTACCATGCATGTATATATTTGAAATAGTGGTCTTCAAAAGAAATTTCTCAAGGAAAACAAAAACACTTATTTTAAATTCCGATGTATAAACTACAACACTCGTCAAAAGGATAACCTACATGTTCCCCACTCTGAAACTAAACTTTATCAAAAAAGTACCCTAATAGAGGGCATTACACTTTACAACAAAATAGGCAACACTATTAAAGACATAAATACAATTCATACATTTAAAAGTAAATTGAAAGCTTTCCTGCTTAATAACATGTTCTACAGTATAAAGGAGTATTCAAATTACAACAACATTTCCCTTAAAAAATATAAATAAATAAGAATTTCTTATTCCATTAGACTTTCTGTTTCATGTTAACTGTTTTGAGCTGAAGCAAAGAAAAAAGAACTGGCATATTGCATCCTGTGAAGTAGAAGGAGAAAAGCTGACAAAAAACAAAAAATTCTGTTTCTCTCTGGATTCGCTAGATGCATTAGGTGCTGCAGTAGGACTACATGTATAAATTGAAAGAAGAAAAAAGAAAAAAACTGGTCAAAACTTGCCGCCGCCTCCTCCTCCTCCTCACCATTTCAAGTTTTAAATATAGAATGTACTAATATTGTTAAATATTATGTAGTTGCTAACAGAATTGATATGTATTGTTTTAATAATAATAATAATAATAATAATAATAATAATAATAATAATGACATATATTATTATTATTATTATTATTATTATTATTATTATTATTTATATTATTATTTTTATTATTATTTATATTATTATTTTTATTATTATTTATATTATTATTTATTATTAATTTTTTTAGGTCAGGTTTAAGACCTAATACAGCTTAATAAATATTTTCCTAATGTTTAGTTTAGGACCAACCTACAACAAATCTTCATTAAAAAATACTGTTGAGCGTGGGGAGGACAGGAGAGTGGGCTCTAACCTGGTGGAGGAAGAGCGTCGCCGGGGCTGAGGAGCTGTCAGGTGTTTGCCAGGGTGAAGGCTGTCGCAACCGTTCTCAACATTCTCATCCTGGCCAGTGTCTGTGTCCAGGATGCTGTTCTCACTGTCATGGCGTGATTGATACTGGGCTGTGCGGCACAAGGCATCATAACCAAGGATAGAGCCAACACCATCACCTGCAAAGAAGGGGACACAATTATAATCTCCCACAACAGTTGCTGTAATTCAAATATTTCATAATATTGTAATTATAATTCATGCACAAAACAAAAAAATATTAACATTTTAGAGAGAAAAAAAGTTTTATGAAAGGGGTAAAAAGAAATAGAAAACAGAAAAGGACAAGAAAACAAAATGAAGATGGCAGGTCATCAAAAAGCCAAAATAAATAAGAAGAATATAGAAGTAAAAGACTGGAAAAAGAATAAAATGCATGTAAGTATAAGGAAATGGGAAAAGAACTCAAAAACAAGAAATGGATGAAGGAAATGAAGAAAAAAAGTAAAGAAACTATACTAGAAAAAAGGAAAACAAACAAAGCTCATATGTCAAAATGAATCTACTTACAAATTTGAAAGGAAATGTAATGGAGTAAAACGATTCTTCTTTGTTATTAATTTATTTTTGAAATAATAGATACGTACATACATAAAAACAAAGAAATTTTACCTATGAAACAAATCTGTCCACAGAAACCTTGGCCTTCATCAGACCTAATGAATTCCTGGTAAGTTGCATTGGCAGCATTTATTACTTTAGACACAGTGTCCTGATACTCAGGCGATGAAGAGGCAAAGAGAGGAATGGCTCCAATAGGAATTGAGTCATGAGTTACTTGGGGTGAGTCCACACTAGATGGAGATACATCAAAGCTGTACGGGCTCAAGCTGAAAAGTTGAATAAACATCTTAGACACTTGGAAATTCAAGATGGATTAGTGCAAATAACACAATTTTCACAGGTATTTTTTACAAACCTGGAAAGCACTCCCAATGCTTCTGTGCAGATGGAGGGGCAGGATACCAACTTGATGGCAATGTGCCCCACCATAGAAGGGTAGTGCTGCCTCATCACACACTCAAATGCCCCCCGAAATGTGGTAATGTCAGACTTCTTGGCAGTTACATCCACATTTGCATCTAGAAACAAATAAATATATTATTTCTAATATTGTGACACAAAATCCAGACTTTAAAACCAAAGTTCTCTTCAAAGAACTGCCTACCATGAACAAATCCCTGAATGCTCTCTTCAAAGAACTGCCTACTCTGGCTGCATGAAAAATTATCATTCTGTTTCCAGCAACTTATTTAGAAAACCATTACATTTAACCTACTCAACCCTTCAACAAAGGTTGTCAATGTCAAATCAGAGTTACAACTTCTGGGTCACTCTAAGCAAAAAAAGGTGCAGTTTGGTTTATTTACAATACGTGATCAAGTGTTTATATCCAGGATGTGAGCCCCTACTGAACACGTCTATAACAATTCCCTAAAGAGTAACACTATACCAAAAATATATTTTACAACCTATGGAAGAATGTTGGCTCATAGAGTCTAAATTTCTTATATTTAAATTGGTTAGTATTGCATCATATGAAGATATAGAAAATCACTGAATGTGCCCACAAATGTATACACAATAGATTTGCTTCTCAAACTAACACTGAATAATGTCCAGAATTTATTAAAAATTTAAAACATCACAAATGATATTTACTATTGAGGCAAATCTGCTAAAATGCAGACATATCAAAATCACCAATGGAAGAAGGAAGAAAGATTTTAAAAGCAGTAAATTACACTGGCCTGGGTTTTCAAAAAAAAATTTTGTTTGAATTTTTGAACAGTTTTTATAGGAATTGACCATGCTTACCTCAAATATAAAATTAGTTTTCCTGAATCATATCTAGTTTTAGTGCAATCATTGTTCACAGAAAATTATATTAAAAAACATAAGTATAGTGAAAAAAATTGGTATCCTCGTACTTCTTTTCTGTAGGTGACTTTCGTGAGTAATAAAAGTGAATGATTGAAATAAATGCAGCTATTTCCCCTTTCCATTATTATATTTTAAAGGTTTACTTAAGACTATTTAATTTATATAAATGATTTCTTAAGCTCCTTCTGTTTATGTATGACTCCAGGTTTGTGTATGTTTCTTTTCAGACCAACAAAAGTCAGCCATTGTATCAATGTCCCAGCGACCTTGATACCTCTAAAATATGAAGTAAAGAATCTTGACTATAATTATCTTGTGATTTCATCATGCAAAAGTAGCATCATGTTCAATGATTCTTTCCTTCCCTCCACATCATAGGTATACCCAAGCATAATTGCCTTTATGATCCCCTTGATCCATTGTCTAAACCTACTTAACGTGTTCAACATCATAACTGTGAAGCAAAGGTCTTGTCCTGATCTCTCAATTTCATATAAAAATAAGCGTAATAGCTGTTCTTCACAAATACTGTACTCGTAATGTTTGATCTTTGTCCTGTTAACATTACAATTGCACTTACAAATTTATATTGTCTGCATGTATTCCTACAGCTCTTACACAGTTCTTCTGACTGTCTCTCACACTCTTTTGCTGGAGTGTCACAAACTGCAATTTGGGCACTCTCCAAAGAGAAAGTAACATTTCTGACTCAAAACGAATCAGACTTCTAGAATTCCCTGATGCCAAAATATAAATATTCCACAACAATCAGATCCTCTAACAAATAAAAATCTCATTATGCTTGACCATCAAATACAACTTTTGTTTTCTAACCATTTTCTTACTTTTGAAGCAAACTGTCTGATGCCCTTTTTCCCCAATAGCCACAATTCCTTTTGGAAAGAAATCCATTTCTTTCCAAAAGGAGAAAAAATTGTTTTATTTCTTTAAACCTGTTTGAGACATACTTTCTTGTACAATTGGAATCTATGAAAGACCCCACTAACTGTTACATAGAGGAAGTGTGCAATACTTTGTTTGAGTACGAGAAAACTACTGTGATTATGGTCTGTGGCACATCTGTCAACAGAACAGCCCAAAAATACCACCTTCTTCGTAATATTACATTTCCTTCAAAATGCTATGCATCTACAAATTGTAACATTGCAACAGAATTGAACCATTCCCGAATCCATGGGGAAACTCCCAACACAGCAAAAATGCAACATAATATTTACTTGGTTTTAGAAGTTGTTTTGAAAATCACTTTCTTTTCAAACCTTCAGTGTTATTTGAACACATATTTTACAGAAGCCCCTGGCATTGGAGCTCTTTGACAGTGTGCTTGCTTTCTGCGAGGCAGCCCCAGGTTTGATTCCTGATTGGGGCAGAACTAAATTTGTAACTTTCAAGTACAGAATTGTCTCGGTATCTATAGCTGCGTGATAAAAGAAAAGTTCAGGGAAGCCAAGTAGGCTATGTATGGTGATGGGAGTGTGTCATGCTTGCCACATGTCCCCTTACCCCCAAGCGTGGATAATAAACAAAAACAGAGCCCAGGCCCGGAAACACTAGCTGGCAAAAGTAGGATTAATCTTACCATGAAATGTTAAATACATACATATTTATGTTGCTGTATGATAATAAGTATACAGGTCATTTTCCAACAACAAAAGGTATTTCAAGAACAAAAAACAAGAATTTGTAAAGGCTTCTTAATAAGGCACAGTATTGATGGAGGAAAAAATTAAAAATTGTATTCTTATATTATACTTATCCAAAATATATAATATGAAACTAATTATTAATTTTTTTTTTGAACAAAAAATAACAAATGCTTTCAATGGGCTGTAACAGTCAAATAAAATGATGAAAATTGCATTCTCTTTTCATAACATTGGGAAGATGTAGGTTAAATAAGCAAATAAAATATATTTTGCTGCAGAAAAATTTAGCTCTGAAAAAATAAATTTAAAACTAGTGGGGCTACAACTGCACATACTTTCTCATCCCACACTTTTACGCAAAAATTAGGCACAAATCAATAATTTTTCTGGAAAATTGTATATGATTTTACTTCATAATCTATCTTTAAAGAACAGATTTCATTAAAGAAAACTGGTGGAGTTACAACAGCACATACTTTCTCGCACTTTGTAAGGCTTAACACATCTTAGTCAATTGTTTTTAAAACTTAAATTTTTGAAAAATTATACACAACCTTATTTCAAAATCTAACTTTAAGGAACAGATTACATTAAGAAGGAAAAATCTCTCTTTAATATTTGAATTGTAGGAAGATTGCCGAAAAAGTGGTGAATCCCTGCAATTTTTGATAAATTAGTGTCTTTAACGAACATGAGACTAAGTTTAATCAAAAATGTTGGATCCTTTTTTTTGAAAATTTTGAAAATGTCTCAGGGACTTCCTGTAAAGTACACCTGAAAATGTAAATTTCAGTTACAAATTCAAAGTGCCACAAAGAAAGCCAGATTGATTGACCAACAAAACATGGATTCTGGCTACATCACATGTTAGTGAAGTTTTTGCCACCTAAATTTAGCTATTGGATTCATCCACTTTTCCGTTACCAGGGTCCTGTAATAAAAGAGTTTTTGCCGAAAATTCACTGGTTTTTCATGCAGCATTACATAACTTTCTCTCTACTGCCTAAGCGGTAGTGAGAAAGTAAAATTGAAAAGCACATTTAATATTAGAATGTCCAGAGGCAACATGTCAAATCCTGTTGCTCTTGTAACTTCTTTGTTTTTAAAGATAGGAGTTTATGATTTCATGACTTTTGTATCGTTATCAAAGTACCAATTCATGATTTTCAAATTAATAAGATATTTTAAATGAACTCATGAACTTCTTTCATTGTTTCATCTGAAAAATTATTTGGCTTTCTTACATGGCATTACATTTACAAAGTGAATCCATGAAATAAGACACAGGAATAGCGTTGGAAGTAGGCATTTCCCTTCCAAAAATCGATGCATTTTCTCAGTTCTTGCCATGAAAATTCGATACAACTACATACCATGGAAGAATGTACATGCCATATTCAACAAATATATTGGGGACGTATTGTGTAATGCAATGAGAGGTAATGCTACTAAATATACTATGCATCAGGATGCAAAGATAATGTGGATTAAGAGGCTGGAGAGTATTCTACAAAATGTGCTTCAAAACTAGTCTGTACAAGATATTACTGTTTTGGTTCTTTTAACTAGACATGTTTAAACTGAATGTCGAGACAAGTAATATCAGTAATATCAACAATAAATACAATGAAAACCCCAACAACAACAGAAAAGTGTTATTTGAAACACAATTTACTTTTCCCCTTAAAAATATTCCATCATGTGACTCACATTAAGTTCCCGGCAGTGTAAAATAAAAAATTGTGAAAGCAATAACTATACATAAATAAAAGAGAATGTGAGTAGCACATAGATGAAAAACTACTGGACCGATTTCGCTGAAATTTCACTCTTTATTCTTATCAGTAATGGCAATGTTTAAAGAGTAGTTTGAATTAAATCGGACATGTGGGGGTGTGGTTGACCATTTATTCATTTACGACTACTCAAGCGTCCCTGAACTCTAAGCAACCTGCTGCACAGACAAGAATTTAGCACGACTTCACTGCTTAGACGTATTATGCCCCTGCGATTGTGAAATATCGGCTGAAATTTAAACTTGAATCTCAGACAAGTAAATAAAATTTCTCCAAGATAAGTGTCATAATGAATGTATGCACAAATTTGAGGGAATACGTTTTAATAATAGGATACTTGACAACCATGTCCAAAAAAAGGACATACAAGTAGAACAAACCCATACATGCAAGAAAGTCTCTCATTTCTTAAAAATTTTTGTGCACCAAGTAAAACGTGATTAAAAATCACGTGACCAGTGTGTGATGTGTAATACACTGCAATAGCAAAGCTTTGCCGGGTTCACTAGTATGAAATGTAATGCAAAATATGTGACAATTGTGAGACAGAAGTGTAATAAATAGTGTAAATGTATTTAATATGTGGCATAATACATCTCGTATTCAATAAATTATTCTTCTTATGAGTATTATCGTCACATAGTACATATTTTTTCAATAAAACTTCTTAAGAAGTATCGTTTCAGGCTGGGAGTCATTACTCCCCGCAAAAAGCACATGAAAATTCATTGACCCTCACCAATAAAATACCAGTAAAATTAGAAGCCTCTTCACTTACCTAACACACTACCAGCATGCAGCACAAAGAGAAGGGCAGCTGTTTTGCAGCTGGTTGTTTGATGGGCTCCTGACATCACAGGAGAGCCAGGGCAGGAAATGTCCATGCTGACTGTGGACACCATAGGTCTCCCACGATCACTTGTCACACGTTGTAGATATGCATGAGAGAAGATGCTGTCCTCTGCAAAAGCATTTTTTGGATATATTATTTTCATATAAGAGACACACTGAGAAGAAGAGCTCACGAAAATACGAACAACCAAAATACGCAAATTCTAACTAAACTAATCAATTTTGACAACAAAATAACAGGATATCTAACATAGGCCATGTCCAAACTTTAGAGATGGTTCAGCTAATAGTCTAGTGAAAAAAGAACTGGAAACCTTGTCTATCAGGAACTGTAGGTGTAGTAGCATCCGTATCCTCTTCTGTTAGGAGATCCAATGAACTCCACTTGGCAAGGGATGAAGATTCTCCCAAGTCCTCTGCAAGTTCAAAAGTTCATGTAACACAGGGATTCTGGAGAAGTCTCAAATGGAATAACTACCAGTGATGTAATACTCAAAGACTGTTAATTATTTGTTTTTAAAACCATTTAAGAAATTATTTCTGACAAACTTAATTGCCTGTCTGAAGGACTAATTCTATAACACACCTACATGTAAAACAGAAAAGAAAAATAATTTCATACCATACAAATTGATTTCATATTAATGACAATGAAATTACACTGCGCAGGCATAATTCAATGCACAACAGAACATGCAAGTTTCAAGCTTCAACAAAATAAATGTTTTAAAAGGTAATATTGTATGAATGTAAAAATGCAAAAAAAGTTGCTACAAAAATCACTGATTCAAACACCATGCTCTCAAATAAGCACAAGTGCAATCATGTCATTAAATACAAATTAAAGTGCTAATTCTGAGATAATGACATGGACATTCTAATATATAAAAATGTATTACAATCCGTTTACATGCAGAAAAGACAAAGAAAGGAAAAAAAGGGAAGGAAAAGAAGAGGATGAAGAAAGTCGCTTTATGAATGACCAAACAATAAAAGAAGAGAAGCAAGTGATACAATCAATCGGACTTATCTTTGTTTTAACCATTTACTTTATTGAAATAAACTTTGACAATTTTTTCTGAGCTGTAGTTCTTTCAAACATTAATCATTATACTGAAAAGAACATCAAACATGGCTCATAATCCACAAAAGAATAATTTAGTGCACATTAAGATTTGTGGCAATGCAAATTATATGTAAAGAGTTCATTCAAATGCGTAGATATATAGAACAAACAAAACATCAAATGCATATGCTGTTAACAGACAGTTACACAAAACATGAGTGAATTTTAGCATTAAATTGAGAAATGTGCTATATAATATATATTGAAGAATTTAAAGATTTCCCTGAAGATAGAATTAATTGCTATCAGGGTAACAGCAATGACAATGCCAAACTCAGTTTAAAGAAATGAATATTCAAGGATAAAGTTGAAAAACAGAGTTACTTAAGAGAGTTAAATGAAAGGAGTATCTACTAGGCCAAATTTAACGGAATATTTGGCATTGTCTTCCAACAAGCTATAAATAAGTGTATGATACCTACCCTTAATGACAGGGATTACGAATCCTGCTGTTCCCACAGAACAGAAGGAGCACAGAGTGAAGAGTGAAGAGCACAAAAAGGTAAAGAGAAAACAGAACTTAATCATCTACGAAAGAAAAATCATGCACTATAAAGAGATTGTTAATTCACAGCAGCTTGAAATTTCCTTGTATCTTCATTTGGTTCAAATTATTGTCAGTAGAATACTTCAAATCAAATTTGTAATACAGAAAGAATGATAAATACTTTATATGAATCTTAATTTAGTAGATGAAAATGATAAAATAATATGATGATCATTTGCATTACTTCCAATCTTCTTAATAAATTATTAGTAGACTACTGACACAATATTTTGATCTTATACTAAAAAATAACATCCAAAAATGAGAATGACTAGAGATTAATTTTGAAGTAGCAATGTTCTTCAAAATCTCTCAAACAGATTAGCATTTATGTAAAACGTACATCAATTACAACTACAGTACACACCAAATACAATAGTCCTAAAAATACACTCAAGACACTGAATATTCACACAAAGCACACTAACATACTGCCAGGAAGAGTTGACTCCAGGACAAGGCATAAACAGGAGAGAGGGAAAGCAGATATGTACAAAAAATGCTCTGCATTGGACTGAGTGCAAAGGAGACTGTGACCAAACTGAAAAATCACTACCAGTGGCACTCCAAAGAATGCACGCTTCCTATCGAAATGCACACCAGGCCAGGGATGTGAACTGCATACTATTCCAAAAGGCAAAGGTCACAAAGTTTCCACTATTCTTATTGAAAAGTGAAAATACTATTAAGTTCCTTTCAATGTAGGATAAAAGATATCAAAGATAAAATTATACAATGAAATTATCCTATCATAGTTATTTGAATTTTAATTAGTTATAAATTTGTGAATTTGAACTAAAAAATTAGGCAACAAAAATTTCACATAATTAGAAACGAAAATTATTTCAGGTAATGAGACTGTTGTAGTTTACAATTGCAATTTTATAATATTTTTCACGCAAAGTACCCTTTATTTCTGTGTTTTTCCTAAGATATTTTCAAACTATCTATTTGAATTCCTCTGTTCATTTGAAATGGTTTATCTCAATTTAATGACATTCAAAACTAATTTTAAGAAAATGGAATTAAATCTACAGTATTCTTGTCCATTAATAGATTCTTACGATTTTCTGATAAACGAGTTGGTTAGAAAGAATAAATAGATGATACTCTACAAATTAAACAGTAAATACGATTATAATTTTACAAAAAATAATATTTCTTCTTCCTTGAAATTCAATGATTTTCATTTTCAGTACTTCAAATCAAACTTTGAAGTTCCTTCTAGATTTATTCTTCTCATAAGACTACTACATTCTGAGGTCCATTTCCATAGAAAGAGTGCCAGTTCAGAACATCCCACGAGGAAAGTAGCATCAGCAACATGCAGAAGGATTGCACTGCAACTTGGGAGGTTGGCCACTCTCACGGAAAAATGTTCTCCCCAGAGCCTTCATCTTCACATCTTTTCTTTGTGGGGTGTGAAAGATGAAAAAGTATGAGTCACACACTCATTAAAGGAGTGAATCATTTCTTCATATTATTAATGATATAAAGATATCATTTAACACATGCTAAAAATTAGTCATAGATCTATCCTTAATATGTAATTAGAATGTGTTTTTCTAAAGGGAATTTTCATTCTGTTCCATACACTTACATTTTTCATAAAATGTGTATTTGATAATTACTGGATGAAGTTTCAGTAATACACACACTTTATCTACGACATCTCTAAAATTGGACAAAATGAGGAGGAGCTGCCATGGAATGAATCCCTAGTGTCAGCCTGAGCCTGAAGGAAGAAGTGACACTGTGTGACTGTAGCTAAAAGGTTAGGGTGGAATGGTGGGACTCAATGCTGGCTAAATATTTTTAAATTTAAAATTATGTCACTAGCACATTTATTGTAAATCTGATACATTTGTCCATAGTGATAAAAGCATGAACAGAAGATTTCTAATAATGAGAATCTCTCCAGAAAGGCTATAGTATGGTTTACTTTTGGAAGTATTCCCCATAGGCATTTTGCAGTTTTCTTCTTTTTTTTTAAAGATATTTTCTCTCTATCTCACTCTCTTTTGAAGTACAAATGTGCACATTGATTTTCATTTTTCTCCTCATGTATACTACAGTATATGCATAGAGTGGGTATACTTCAAGATTAGAATGAATCTAAGTTTTATCTAAATGATAGAAAGGAGTATTTGTTGTGGAAGTCGAGAAGTTTTTAATTGTAGTTGTAAAGGCAGTAAATAAGTCACATAATGAAAGGTGCCAAACCTTGATAAAGTTCACAATTTTTGGTTAAACAGACTGTTACTGAACAGACACCAGGGGATTAACTACGAGTTTTCCTGAAGAAATGGATGACCCAGTGAAGACTTGATACATTCTGAAGGAAGAATATATTTATAGATATTTGCTTAATCACAAGGGCAGACAAAATGCCATTGAATTGTAAAAGAAAACCTTACAATTCAAACAACATACATAATATTTACAAAAAATAACAAAGACGAAGTCCAAGGAGCTGAATGCAAACACTAACTTACCACCAATGCTGAAACTTTGAGGCAGGTATTAAATGAGATGATAAAGACACATGCTGAATTCTCTGAATGAGTGCCATAATCTGGCTTTGAAAGAAATTATGAGAATGTAAGTTATATTGCATTCAACAAAATTAATACCCACAACAATAAAATTGTTCAAAGAGTTGTGAAGGATACATCAAGGAGATTCCCTTATATCCATCTATTTCTTCTTAAATTAGCATTCTGCCTGCTACTTGCACAATCTATGATGTGATGTAGGACTAATAACCAAAAGAACATCACACTCTCTTTTCACAGATGAAACAAAGTACTGAAAGTCTTTGGTGGCTTTTGTAATGGCAATTTACATTAGCCATTACTATAACTTTTAGTATAAGCATTAATATGATAGTTGGGACAAAAGACGGCAACTATTTTTCTCCTAAAAGAAATGTAACTGGATCACACAATTTTATTTGTTGCATGAAAAGCTGTGCTAGAGAGTGTTCACTACAATATATGGCTATGTGAGAATCTCTTATTGGCACAGAGAGCAACGTGAAATCAGTTGTCTGACTGCCGCCGTGCGAGATGAATGTAACAAAAACGAGCAACACTGAAACATCAAGACAGCCGCACTTCGTGTGAGAAAGGCTGGCTCTTGAGAATAATGCCATTTCATACCGTCACGAGAGGAGCAGGAGAGTTTCTGCGAGGGCAAGTAGCTACCAGTGATCAGCAACGCACGCGACGACCTGTGCAAGGAACCGATGTGGCACAGCGGTAACAGAGCACCTGCTGGAGCAGAGAGGTAGTAAGAAGTGCTGGAGGGAACCAGACGATGGACGCTTACAGAACGAAAGTCACATCGAACAATGCACCATCCACAGGATATTCAAGAAAGATCTGCACTTGCGGAAACATGCATCGAACTGGGTACCACATGCACTGACGGATATTCAAAACTGGATGCGATATGCAACATGCTCCAACCACCTGGCACAATGGCAACAAGACGGCGACCACTTCCTTTCGTGAACCATCGCAATCGACGAATTTGGGTCCGAGTAGCAACATATCTGATCACCATGAAAGCAGATGATCCGTCAGAATTCTTCTAGTCGCTTATGATATCAGGGGCGTCATTATGAGCCACTTCGTGTCACATGGGAGAACAGTAACAACAGCTTACTACAGGGTTTCCCCTCTGAGGCAGGTACGACGTGGTGTTGGGGAGAAACATCCTGATCTTCTGGACATTGCAATCACTCCCCGAAACAAGCCCAAGACCATACAATGCAGACTGAGAAAAGCGGCTACTGCTTCGCTATGGATGGGAATAATTAGAGCACTCACCACATTCTTCTGAACTTTCTCCATGAGACTTTGACCGCATACAAAATCAAAGGCAAAGGAACCATTATGTGGTAGGCTGTTTGGAACATCTCAGGTCATTACAAATGGTGTGAAATAACAAATGACCAGAATCACCCAAGATGAAAATGGTGAAGCAGATGGTATTTAGTGCCTCCCACATCGTTAGAGTCGTATTATGAACGCTGTAAGGAACTACTTTGAGTTGCCGTGACTTGTGCCCCAACTCTTGTATTTAATTTTAGATTGACAAAGAGAGTCTGACCATATTCAAGTGAGAAGCAATATAATTGATTTGAGCTTTTCAAGATCTAAAGAAATTGGATCTGAAGGTTTCTTCTAAAGAAGGCAGCTATTGTAAAGAAGACAGTAACTAATCACACAACATTATAAATTAATTAATATTTGTCAGTTATCCGAGAAGAGAATATACTAAAAGATCCAAATACAAAATTATTGGCAATCATTATAAATGGTTGAAACTCCCTATTATCATTTCAATTTATTTTTTAAACAGTGAGATGTGATAATATTGATTAGCAAATTTTAGATGGCGCTATGACACTACTACAAAATAAAAAAGCTAAAGAGAATCAATAACTGAGTTACTACAATCTTTATCATTACAAATGACTGAAACTGACTTTGGCATAATTTCTGGAACCACAGTGTTTTACTGAGCAAGTGACTTTCGGTACGTAAAAATGGATAGTGCCCTTAGGAAATATTTAAAAAAACAGAGCTGCTATGGAAAAAATCTTACTTGATTAGTTTTTTAAGATACGCTTTTGTTGCACTTGGCGCGAACATTGAGTGTCGTGAAATCTTTAAGGGATGTCGCTCCATTCAATGAAGAATAGAATTTCGTAGGACGCGGGTTCCGGGGAGTAGCATCCAAGCCGTGAGGCGCGGGAGGGGCGGGTGCGGGCGGGGAATGTAGCAGTTGCGGGGGTGAGGCGCCTTGCCGGGCGGGAGCTGAAAACGCACCTGGCAGTCGAAGAAACTCGTCGGTCATCGTCGCTGGCGTGCGTCGTTCCGAGTCGCGCCACGTGCTCTCCATGCGCCAGTTGGCCACGTGCAGCTCCAGCGGCGGGGGCGTTGGGCGGGCCTGGGGCCGGAGAGGTGGAGCGTGGCCACGCGAACCCGCTGCGCGCCACAGGCGCCGCGGCCTCCCGCGCGCCGCGCACCGCTCCGCCACCCGCCGCCGCACCGGCCGCGCTCGCCACGCTGCACACCTCGCCCACGCTGCCTCGGAATCTGCCACACGCAAAGCATACAGCAGTTGGGGGAGCCCGCCCGCGCCCACGTCCTTCTACAAGCCCACAAATCGCAACATCGCTTTTGTTCCGGTTCCAAGAGCGGTGTCGCTATAGATGATCCAGAGAATAAGCTGATAGAAATTGTTCTATTAAAGAAAATAAAGACTAGCAGAAAAAGGAGGAAGAGTTGACTAGAAATATTAATTCTTTCGCAAACACTGTGCGGGAACACGAAAACAAATGTTCTGTCTGGAAGACCGAGAGAACGAGACAAGCTCGTCACGTTGGACGAACGCTGGAGGCTCTCCCCTCTATGAACATTGTCTTCCCAGGACAAAGTGCACATTCCCCACCCCCGGTGACAAACTGTTTGCCGATCGCGGCTGCTATGGGACAACACTGCCTCTTAAGCAGTTAAATACTTGTTTTACTTAACGTTTCGAAGCGAGAGACACTTGCTGACAGGCCCACGAAGTAGCACTCGCGTGGATTGTGATTTTCCGGTGTTAGCTCAGAGCACCATGGCAGTTCGACAAATACAGTGCGCCTACCGTGGACAGTAACAGACCTACGAACAATCTGTTTTATGGAGATGTGTACTGCTGACGGATGCTGAGGAACCCCAGGGCCCGGCAACACGACTATGTTATCCTGATGGATCTCAAAGTCAAAGGCGGCACCGCGGGCTCGAAGGGGTATCTCACCCCGGGCAGCGACCGAGGGCGGCGTCGGCGACTGGAAACGGGATGGACGGCGCCGATCAGCTTACCGCGCGCCATTCAGCGCAATGGGGGTCGGACAGGAGGAAGAGACCTTTTCTAGCTGTATAACGGAGCTTAATGACGAGGAGGTTACATGAGCTGTCAAATGGTCGAGTTCGTGGTATCAACATGGCAAGGCGGAGCGATTAATTAACATTAACTCAAGCCACGAAGTTCTGGAAGTATTTTAGTGCACTTTTCAGTTCCTTTTTTTCAACGAAGCGAGCAAGGATTGCCTTCAATGAGCTTATTTGTTTTCTTCTTTTCTTTCTCATTTCAGGCACGAGTCGCGGAGTCAGAAAATGTTCCAACTTTGCCAAAATGTCGCCTAAATGATATAACAATAGTTGTTTGGCATTCACGGTTCAGGATTTTTTGTATGAAAACATCCATCAGGCTATATTAAAACTTTTACGCATTCTACGTTAGAATTCGTAAATGGACATAACTCGTTGAATCCAAGAAAAGGAAGATATTTTAGTCCCAATTTCTTCAAATTACAAAACGAATATTTTCCTGTTACGCATCTTTTAAAACACGACTTTTACATCATTAGAAGCAGCACCTTCTTAATTATGTAGTATGATTTAAAATTTCTTTCTATTTGGACTCATTAAATTTTGAACTGAATTGAATTGATGCCTTATTTTACGTGACGAGATATTTTAAGTTTCCGGATGCTTCAATTGCTATGGCACTTACTCCCGTACCTATAAAACATGTTTTTATCGCAGGAGGTGGCGCTATTCTTCCCAGCTGGATGGGGAGATCCGGCACCGACCTATATGTGGACTTGGGTTCTTCCCCCAACCAGGTATCTCTCACATCGGGGCACCGCCTCAGCTGGGACAAGCTCTTAAGCTCCCGACTGGTCTCCTGGCACAGGTGGTAGTGTAGTGCATGTAAGTGTGTGTGTAAGGAAGGGGTGAGGATAGGGCAAGGAAAGATAACGCGCGGGCCTTGGCCAGTTTGTTACGGTATTGCCTCGCATTCGCCTGGACTGATCGGAGAAACCACAGACAACTGTCAATCAGAGTAGCCGATCGCTAGAATTCTCCTCCAGACAGCGGAAGCAATTTAACTAGTGACGAAAATCCTGCCCCTGTCATGTCTCGAACCCGGAGTCCTCCCGGCTAGAGCCTCTGCACTGACATCAGTTAATACCGTGAGCCATCTCAGCCGGTCAGATTCTAGGATTATGCTGGTTACTTCCTTAATACACTATCTCAAAGCAAATATAGCTGGTTTAGTGCATTCAAATCAGTTCGGCAACAAGCAATTTCTTTTAGAAAAATAAAATGTATGTTAACTGCATTGTGTATTTTCAGCAAGAGCGCCTGGCGCTTAGGCAACCGACGGCTCGGCGTCGATGCGCGGGTGGCGCGACGAACGAGTCGATATCTTGCATCGATTCTCTGGCCTTTCTGAACGTACAGGGGCTCGCAGACACACGTTCTACGTCGCAACACATCGACAACGATGTTCTCATTTCCTCATACGACATTTGAAAACTTCCAATTCAAACGAAGAGCCTGTGAAGCATATTTGAATTTATTTCGAATGTTCTGAACAGTAATCATTTCTTACTTTTATACATGAAACAAACATGAATATATTTAACGGTTTCAGTATTTGCAGCACATTATACTGAAAAGAAAGAATAACTTCACACGAACTTACCTTGATTACATCGAACACAAAATATTTCGGTATCAAGGATCCACCAAACGTGGATTCTAACTACACGTGTTAGAGGAATTGAATACATATAGGAACAAGATTTGTTCATTTTTCGTTAACGGTGCCCAGCAATAAGAGTTTTTCTGTCGAAAATTCGCAAGTATTTCCCGGAGCGTTACAATACTTTTTCTATGCTGCGTAAGCAGTAGGCAGGAAGTAAAGTTTAGATAAATATTGTCCTAATATTCTATAAATTATTTCCTCTGACAAGATGTTGAAGTCACAATCCACATTTTCTGAGTTCTTGATACTGAAAAAAATGTTTTATGGCAAAACGTGTGTGCGAACACCACAAGCAGCTAAACCGTAGGCAGGATTTTCACCAAAATTGATATTCCCTGATCGATCTGGCGTATGTCGCTACCCCTTGAATTTTAAATATATTGATTTCTGCAGATACTTTCCATAACCCCTAATAATTCTCAAAAGTTTCGCAAAAATAGCTCCAATATTTTTGATTAATTTTCTTTATAATAAAAGAAAAGCGATTATAAAACACAGCGCATTTATAATTGTTGTTGAATTCTCTGAATGTTCGATAATTGCAAAAGTTCACCATTTGTTCGGCGTCTTCCTTCAACTACACTATTAAATAAAAAGATTTTTCTTAATGAAATCTGTTGAACAACATTGTGTCTTTAAACAGGTCCTGCCCAATTTTTCAATTACAATAATGAAAGTAATTGTTTACGAACAATACTGAAGACTAGAGATTTTTCCTTCAAATGAAATTAGTTCTCTAAATTAGTTCTTTAATATGTGTCATAAACATTTTTTAAAATAGTAATGTTTGAGTAATTTTGTGTGAAATGTAGGCCATATTAAAAGCAATATTTTCTCGAGAACTGCTTTGAACGTTTCGTGCGCATATTGCAAGTGCACGGAATATCATGATATAAACGTCATTGTGATGAATTCTATTGATTTTTCCTAAATTACGAATGTGTATTTTCTCTCTCTCACATTAAGGGTGTTTTGATATATTATTGCATTTGTGTCAGGTGCTTCACGTGATTTATAATGAAGTTTCTCAAAAACTAGTCTGTGAAAAAAGCTCAAAATTGGACATTTTCAGAAATGCACCAACGACACTTTCTCGCCAATGGATCCAATTTTTTTCATGAAAATTTGCTTGTAGAACCAGGTTTTCTTCTTCCATAATATTCTTAAAGTCACTTTTAAATTATACTATCAGGAGACTACAAACTTTAGAAAATGTTTTAAAATGTATTTCAGGCACCGGTAGATGGCAGCTGGGACATGACAAACCGAAAAGGTAGCCCAGACGCAAGAAAATAGGTACGAGAAGATACTGTGTCATTCTGTTACAAAGGATTTCAAGTGATAAGTCTAGATTTTATTAGGGTTGCGCTTTTAAAATGCAATTCACGAATTGAAATCAGTTTATTTCTGAAAAGGAAGGAAAAAATTCAGTATTAAAAATATTTTGTACTTCCCTCAAAATCCCTGCCGTGATTTTTGTAAGCGCGAAGTTTGGGCGAAATATACAAATATAACTCTAAATTTCTCAAAACAAAGTGAATCTCCGAGTGAATATTTTGTGAGATGGTAAATATCCATCTCGATCAAGTTTTTGTCCAGTTTCCCTGATCCAACGAGCAAATGCTGAGATGGCCCCTTGTTTTGCTTCTGGACGTAAATGTAACTTCACTATGCGCACGTTTTGTTGAACTCTCGTTTTGCATGTAATGGTAAGAATAGAGGTAAGGGCGAATTGCTATTGCAGAAAAATCATACTTGCAATTCGTGTACCGATGCAAATAAGTTTTCTATAACTCAGAAACGAAAATGACTATTTTTCAAATATTGCTAATCTTGCGATTTTTAAAAGTTATTTTTATTTATTTATGTTAAACTTTCACTCCTCTTTCAACTATTTATAGTTAAAATGAGACGGGAAGCGATTCTGGAACTCAAGAAAACGTGCGCAGATGATCCTTTCCCCCCTACGTTACATAGAGTTTTACTGTTTTTTTGAGTGAATAAATCTAAATAAACCGCCGTCTGATACATACGGTGTAAAAAGAGAGCCGCAAAATGCATTTCTCAGACAGCGACCTGCCTTTTCTCCTCGCAGTATTGGAACTATACGCGTGGTGAATACGTTGCGTATTTCACTGCTGATTCTCTGATTGAAAAGATGTACCGTGGCCAAACCGAACATGAGTCAAGACACGTTGAAATCAAATTATAAGTATTAGGCAAAACTAACCCAAATATACCTAAATAAATAATTCTTGCATATTTGTGGAGTTAATGAAAAGCCTAACTGAAAGATACGTTAGTAACAAGTACATTTCTTGTAGGCAAAACATTAATTTTGTAGACATATAAATAAAATCACATAAATCAGACGGTGATAATAATTACAAAAAAAAACTGACACTTTTGCCCGAGCGGGAGATTCTGGATCATTAATTCATAAATTCACTCAAACGCAAACAGATGCAATCTGGAGACCGGCAGTGGTTAGATCTTTTGTCAAAGGAAATCCCGTCGGTATAGAAAGTAAACAGCCGTTTAGAGAAGTGTGCAGGGGATCTCCGAAACGGTAAGCGAATCTGCGCCTCTGACGGGACAAGTGCTCCTGACCGGCCAGTCGAGACGTTGTCCCTAAACAAGGCGCGAGGGTTCCTTAAGGGTTGGACAGGGACCGCGTGCAGAGTCGCAAGCTGGCGCCCCCAGATGTGTGCCGGAGGGTCGGGTTCGAGCCTTTGCTCACCTGACGACGGTGTCCGGCGGTAGCGCCTCCGCCGTGCGCTGCTCCTCCTCGTCGGAGGCGTCGGAGGCGTCGCGGGCGTCGGGCGGTGGCGGGGCGGCCGGCGTGCGCTTCGCGGCCGGGGGGCTGGCCACGTCCGCCTCGGGCTTCTCGATGCTGCCCAACGTGGCCTGCAGCGTCTTGGCCACGCCGGCGGCGTCGTCGTCCGGGGTGGCGGCGGTGACGGAGGGGCCGTCGCCGTCGCCAGGCGCGTCCGCCTCGTCCGCGTCTTCCCCGTCGCCGTCGCCCGCGCCCATCTTGCGCTTGAGGGCCTCCTGCGTCTGGCGCTCGATGGCGCGGATGTCGTCCATGGTGAGCCCGTGCCATTCGTCCTGCCACGCCCACGCCTGCCGGTGCGCACGCACCATTGTCTTCCGCAGCGCTGCAGCACACACACGCGATCCTTCCCACAGCTCTTCTCCCAACCAGATAACATCTCAGACAGAGAACGCGCTACTCACCCACGTCGTGGATGAACTTCTCCAGCTTGGTCTGCATGCCCCAGTAGCGGAACTCGACGCGGCACAGCTTGTAGGCACACATGATGGACTTCCCGTTGGGCAGCGGCATGTCCCGGCCCTGTGCACGTGCACAGCGCCCACCGTATTCGCAAACGCCCTGGACCCTCACAACCCACCATCGCACAATAATACAAAAGGAACGCTATTACCTTTCAATTATTGCACTTCCGAAATGTGAAACGGATAGTTACTAGATCAGAACGCTTCTTACTTTGCATATAATTTGAATTTGGAACCCACAATAGCTTTTCTCTCTTTCTCTTGCCACCCCACTACTAACACGCCTCGTTTAGTATAGATGCTGATATGATAGAGCTCTAGCGCGACCACCCACCTGACATTCGCGCCAGTAGTCGTCCAACCAGGAGTCAGCGAGAGGCCCTCGGCCTGTCTTCTGCGACACGTACACCTTGGGGTCTTCATCGCGCAGGTAGTCTGCGCCGTACAGCTGGTCCTTCACCACGTCGATGAGGTCTGCAACGCGAGTCGCGTCGGCACGGGGCGGCGTGTCGTTAAGGATGTTTAATGAAACATTTTAGTCATTTTAGAAGAAAGGTGTTATTGTTTATTTCAGATGTATGCCAAAACTATTGCATTATTGGAACACGACAAATACAACATCATTTGAAACACACTGCAGAATCGATTACCTCAATAACAATAACTATGGTATATATAATGAAAGTACACGAACGTTGAAAAAAATTTGGAAGTTTTGAAATTCAAAATTTTAAATGTAAACTGGATTTTTCCAAATTTTTACGTGCAATCATATCTAAGGTTTGCGCTTTATATCGCGACCGCATTTACTTCAAATAACGTGCACTACACGAGTTTTATTAAGTGAATATAGAACATGTAGTAATGAGTTAAGTCAAACTAAACAGGCTCAAGGTTAATAGTGGAAACGCAATAGAATAGAGGCGCCTGCAAACACAGTGATCCTATCGCCTTTAGCCTCTCTCGAAGATCGTCTCCTATATTATTTGAGTAGTATACATACCTTGTACGGCTCTCACATGCAAACAATCTTTATAAATGTCTCTAAAAAAAGGAGAATTCAAAGGTATCAAAGAAACGTTCCTCACATTGTGATCTACAGGATGAGATATTCTTGGACATTCTATTGAATTTTTGCTCGTTTGGTACTTATAAAATACTTTCAATTCCACCAATATTTCAACTCTTTGAGATGGTGGACTTTGTGACGTCGCGTTTAAAAGGCTCAGATTCCTCTATCTTAAATTATTTTCGCTTTCTGTGTACACCGTGGTTTGCGCAGTCTGATGAGGTTTATTTGCATAATAATTAATTCAAGATTAGCTCTCGCAGTAACAACTGGAAGTACTATTAATAGCTGCTTGTTGCCGACGAAGATTGTTTCTTAAGCGTATAGTGAAATCACTCATTTAACGTTTTGCCGAGTTCTACATGTACTGTGTATCTAAGTGTGGAGGAATGTGTGTGTACAGTGAAGACTTTTCTTGTTAGATTTGGTGAAACTTTCAAGTCAACGTGTTCAACCAAATAGCTTTCTCAAGAGTAAAAGACTTTTAAAATATTATTTTGACTATCACGAAAAGCTAACTGTCAAAGAATATTGAATAGTTACTTTAAATATTGTTAAGTGTTGTGAATCGTTCCAAGAAATCTCCCGATAATACTGGATACATCTTTATTGAAAATTTCTTTTCAACATCAATTGCATTGTTTTCTTATTTTTATTTGTTATTGTGTTAGTACACGGAAAGTTACATTTGTACAGTTTTAAACAAATAAATACGTTTCGTTAACAACTTTCCCCTCTTAGAATGGATACATAAAGATATGGAAGAGTGTGGGGTTCAATATGCGAGAGTTCTCGCACGGGTATGCGGAGGTAGTAGGGGAAAACTTGTGCTTTGGCACAACACAAAGAATAAACTTATTTAAATTTACTAAAGAAAAATTGCTTAAAATAAATGAACAACAAAAATTAAAACGCGCTAGCCTACAATACTACGTGAATTAATTTAAAATTATAGAAAGAATAGCGCAAATCACTCGACAACTGCCAACGATCACAAACCAGACGCCCGATTTAAATGTCGACAGTATCTGGAACATCAATGCACAGCTGTATACTCGTATTGTAAATAATACTCCGTTTGATATTAAACTAAAGGTGATGATTCGCTAAGATTTCCCATCTACCGAAGAGAAGTTTAAGCCTACTTAATTGTTTCTAATGGTAACAAATGATTTTCTTGAGGTACGTAAGTACGTACAAAATAATCCAATACTTTTTAGTATTCACATCAATTTTCAATTTTCTCACCCCAGAAAGAGGGCCACAAAAATTCCACAACCCACCGTATTTTCGGTCATGTCACTATTTCTAAGCTACTCATCGGAGATAAAAAAAACTACAAGCAACATAAGACTCATTTCGTTGGATGAGTATTCAGCCTCTCCGACTTCTAAGTGTTTATGCTAGGGTAAATGACGAATCGAATTTATTACGACAATGACTGTTTCCTGCAACATCACACTATTTCCAAAGATTATGTGACCAAATTGGCTAACTATATCTATGTAATAAATCAAATTTTTGTTCATCAATGGTGGCAGCGTATCCCATGGCGTTAACGCCCTTGTTAATACAGTTCACATTGTCCACATCTGGTTTTCTAAGCACGAAACAAAGTGTCACATCTGCTAACACCACAATCGCCATATCCATTTTGAACATACTTTAGAGAGAAATCTACGCGCGTGCTACCCATCATCGGCAAGCAAACTTGGCGTTTTGCGGCAAAAATTGTTCTAATTTCCATTCCCTTGCAAACAATTCAGGATAGCATGTATCTATGCTAAGAACACTGCGAAGAGTCCTTGGCTTTCCTGAACCAAATTAGACACTGTAAGGTACTTTCCGTGACATGTTTTCATATTTCTGATCACCCTCAGTAAAACCCTACCATAAATGTTAGTTAGGTGAACTTAAACGTAAGTGTACGTTGTCGACGAACAAACGCAAATAGTATAATATCAGATTAGCTAGTTGTATTCGTTTAGTGAATCTCCACACACGTTTTGTTGCACAACGTACACATTTCGAAATTGATAAATTAGTTGACGTCTCCTTAACAACACTTATAAATAAAGTGTGTCCCTATTAAGTCATATCATAGAACATTAAGATATGACATTTCAACTTTCAAGCTTTCTTTAATTATATTTTAAACTAGTGGAAGTAACTCGATGTAGGTTGGACATTTATTTACCAGAAAGGAAATAATTGTATCTGAAGTACAACAACTCACCCACGACTCTGTTGCGTAGGTCGCCGCCAGTGAGGCGAAACACATTTTCTTGGTGGCCGTTGTCCGCAAAGTAATACGTCTCGATCTCCAGCAGGAACTTCTCCACGAAGGGGCAGGTGTAGCGCGTCTTGGTGTAGGGATACGCGTTCCACGCCTCCTCCTCCACCGTCAGCGCAGACTTGGGCAGCAGGCTCTTGAACCACCCTGCAGCAATCATGCGTAACCGAGGGCTTCAAGTATTAGCAATGACTGTATGCATGTGAACATCGCTAAGTTTCTAAATTATCATTTTAAAAGTGAAAATAATTTCATTTTCAAAAAAACTTCCAACGGCCAGACCCTGAACTAAGTGTTACATTATACTCATATATGCCAGCTTCTGTGGGTGAGTGAACATTCTGCCTAAGTGTTTATAACAAAAAATTAGCCTAAGATGAATTTGCAAGACCAAATCTAATGGGGAAACAAAAATCCTAATCTGCCCATTTTAAATTTACAATTGTGAGTTACTTTTTCTTAAAACGTATTGTGTTTATTTTCTTGAGATTTGATATTCGTAAAACACAATATGTTTTGCTTATACTGTAGCACATTTATATTTGCATTAGTAATATATGTAATAAAAATATACATATAAAAAATTTAACACAAAAATGTTTTTATCTTGGTATAATTTCATAATTTGTACTCTTACATTAATAAATGTACTACAGTACTTTTCGTACTTCACTGTTCGTATTGCATCCTACTCTATTAATATTGGAATAATTGTGACAGTATCGGTTCTGAGAAAAAGGAACAATTATCGCCCAAAATATAGATTTTTACAAACAAGCTTCAATGTTACACAAATGTACAAACACGACTACAAAACACAAGTACTCGCCAAAATGTACGAAAATATACACAAACATCAAAATACACAGTGACTTCTGAAAGCTTTCTGACAGTCATAAACCAAACCACATTCTTCTGCATGAATAAGGTCCAAAGGTACGCTGTTTAAAAATTCGCGTGTTAAAATACACAGCCATTCCCACAGGTGCAGACATATAAATAAATGAATAACAAAAGCATCTTCCGTTATCACTTACACCAAACATTATCAAAATTATTAGAAAAATCTAAACATGGAAATAAAATTCATAACAAATCAAATATATAATTTTTCGAGTTGATTGCCATTAATTTTATGGAATTTTGAGATTCTGCACGTTCTTGATCACCTTTGTAAGGGTGTTGGATCTAAGATTCTATTTTCGAATTATGCCCAATGGTTCCTTATGTTGCAGTATAACATGTGCTCACTGATTTCTATACAGCTCGATCCACGAAAGTCTACACTTTCCATCTTAACGGTGTTTGATAGATCTCTGGGTGATAACTCTAGCAGAAGCATATTTAAGAGGTTTTCTGCCGTTAGCGGTACGATTTACGTGTATAAATCATTCAAAACCGTCAGCTTCCCTTAGCGTACTATACATATAAAATAAAAAAAATATAATATAAAAAAATTATAATCAGTTTTCATTTGTTCATTAGATTTGAGTCGTTAATTTTTCATTTCAAATGTAAAACATCTCCTGTAGTCCTAACGTAAAGCATATTCAATGCCATTAATGTACATCCAATATTCCTAACAATATCTTATCTCATTAATTACCGTAATACTTCAAGATCTCACGTATGTCCGTTTAGAAATACACTGTTTAAATAATTTTTATTCAAGGAACTACAGTTGCTGTGACCACCGTCCCATTACCTAAATATTCTGGTGACCGTATTGGAATTTTAGTAAGAATAAAGAGAAGCAAAAACTATAGTGAGTCAATTAATATAAGTCATGATCATTGAATTCACATAGGCGTGCACACAGGGGAGGGCTGCTTCCTGAAAATTTTGAAAGGGACACTGTATACATAGTCCCCCCGTTTTGTACTTTTCGTAAATTTATAGTCACTGACTGTTCTCCCTTTTTAACCAGAAAATTCGTAGATTGAACTGTAATTTATATCTCTTGGGTGGATGTCATCAACTTCCCTTCCCTGAATCACATTTATTTCTTAAACAGATCCTCCGATATCAAACCAAAAGTAACGCTAATTATACATATTTTCTCTTAATTTTGAATTTCTTAAGCTCAATTTTGAAGCAAGTTGAGTATAATTTTTTTAATAATTACTCACCTGGTAAGTGGCTGCCCACATGGTAGATCTTGTGCGTATACTGGCCGCTGCCACCCGGACCGTCGGTGTAGGGCTCGTTGACGAGGATCTCCACACCGCTGCCCTGCCCCTTCGACTCCTCGCGGCTCTTCTTCTACAACAGCACACGCCATCCCACCACACTTGAGCGGAGACAAAACTTCTTAGTATTCTTAAATGTAAAACCAAGCAGCAATACTGGAAACACTAGAAAGTTTTGAATGAACTGAGGAAATAAGACTAAAAGACACCACAAGCTCAAGTCATAGGATTCGAGTTTTCCAATGACCGTCTTCTGCACAAAAGCATTTTTCATTAGTCTGTTGAAACATGTCGATTCATCAGTGAGATTTGGTCATTAGAATTAACAAGTCCTAGACCGCTTCACTGTGGATTACCCTCCTGGTCAGGCCTGCCACATCACCATTCTTGATAATAAAAGAATCGTAAGAAAAACATAACTTTCAAACATCACAAAAGTGGAAATGGCATTTTTACATTGTTAATTAATTGCATGATTGATACAAAATAAATCATTTTAGACAAATATATCGAAGGTACTAAACTCGCAAATTATTTCAAATTATTTATTTTATACTAAATTAATTAATTAATTATTTAATAGAATGATGATTATATGATTACTTATTGATGACTTTTCGCAGGTAAAAACGCGGTTCCAATCTTCTTCCAGGCTTTTACACATGCGTGTCTCTGGGCTCCGCTAGCGCAGCCTGACCTTAAGCTCACGCGTAATGAGCTTCGTACGCTTCGACGCGACCGTCAATATTAAGCCAATGTCTTCAACGCCGTATTTCCCGACAAGGGGGGCTTTTTATGCCTCGTCAGTAGATTGAGGAACTAAGTGAGCACGCTCTTACCCAAGATAATAGTTTTTGTGCATCGTGAAATTAGAAAGCATAAAACACTAACAGGCGATCACTAAAAATTTAACGTTACATGCACCGATTTTTTATACATCGTTTTGCTTTTAAGACATAACGTTCAGTAAAAGTCTCCGAAGTGTTCTGCTATCGCTTCATATCTAGGATCGCACATCTTATTAGTTTGTATTATTATTATTATTATTATTATTATTATTATTATTATTATTATTTTGTTAATTTAAGGTCGCATTAACTACGAGGTCACTAGCGAATACTGATTAACGTTAGGGGTACCTGTATACTGAACGAAGTGATATGGTTATGGTGAGGGGTGAAAGGACGAACACAAATACTACTATGCCCACTCGAACACACGTCCTTTGGCCCGAGTTCACCACGGCACTACTGCCTTAGCGATCTCGGCTAATTTCGTTTTTGATTGGATTTGTCATGCAACTATATAAGCAATACAGCACAACCAGTATCACAAGTTTGAAACCACTTCAATGACCATATCGTTCGTACTACTTGATTAACGACTCGATAAATTACGTGGAATATTGTATTATGATATTCCTCTCAAGTACAATTGGAGCGCATTCGTACAGGTTTCGCTAATGTAATAGCATAACGGTGTATTTATTTTAGTATTAAAATAGTAAAAACTGTGTGACGTTTGGAGAGAGAAGTACAACTAGGACACATTTTCGTGGGCTCCGGAATCCGTATTCCTCTCTATCAGAATACCTAGTTTAATAATGAACAATGGTAGCAACAGACGTTGGCCATACGTTTACGCCGACGTATCAGAAGCTACGTGCATGACATAACGGGTTACATATTTTATTAAATAGTAATGGTGACGAAATAACTAACCTCTCCCCCACTCCTGCCGCATCTAATAAAACAGATGAAAAACACGTGCGCAGTAAGAGACGACCATCCCAACCTTCGCTCAACAAGGGCAATTGCATTGCCAGACTGACGGAGAACTTACGGCGATCATGAAGAGCTGCGCGATACGGTACTCCTCGACGGTGAGCGGCAGCGGGATGCGGTACTCCTTGATGAGCATGGCTGCGGCGGCCGCTGGGCCCGGCCCTCGCGGCCCGGCCCGGCTCTGGCCTCACCTCGGCCCTCTGGCGCCGGCCTCGGCCCCCGCCTCACCGCGCGCGAGCGCCACTCATCGCCGCCTGCAACACAGCACAGAAGGGCCCTCCAGTCACCCGACGAGCGCCAAAGCGCCCAGGGGGCACCCTTTTCGGAGAATCAGTGGGGTGTATAGTAGTCTCGCGATTAGCGAGGTAATTTACCCCCTCCTACATTTGACACGAACAAAATAGGATAATGGATGCAAGAGGAGGTAAATTGTAGGTTTTGAGCTTAAAGTTAAAAGGAGCTGTTATCTGTAAATATGTATATCAATAATTAAACACATTAAAAAAACATGAATAAAACTGAACGAATTTTATCTAAGAGCGATCGAATTCAAGAAAGTCCTAATACTCCTACAATATGGGACGCCCCAGGCGTACATCGAAAGATTAACTTCTAATGCAGCATCAAACTCATTCACTTCTGTGTTTAATATTTTTACGAAGATTGCCTCGGTCAACGAGTCTCGAATACATGTGAGTCTACTGTGCTAGAAAGGTGGGTCGAATATCTTCCATATCTCCAATCTTTAAAACCCACATTATAATATTTGTGGTAGTTATTTTTATTAATAACCATATGAGAAAGAAATCTAATTAGGCGATATGATTTAAAGGTACATTCGAGTTTTTTCTCCTTATTCTTCTCCTTCAATTAAATAACAACGTATTCGCGATATTTCTAATTGAAAAATAAAACACGGTGAAACTATAATCCAATCATGTCAGGGTCTGTATATTAAAGATACAAATGAAAAATCGCATTAAAATAGGGTCAAGCAGTTAGTGCCTACTATACGTTGCTAGTAATAGGCAGAGAAAATCGATGCGAAAGCTGAGAAATTCATACTTGCCCTGAAAAGACAACTCGGCTAGATATCCGTGGCGAGAGAGAGGCAGAATGATATGTGCCCGCACAAGTTTAAGCGGTGCTGACTTAACTTTCAATTGCACAACCAGAAACTAGCCGTATCATACCGCACGCTACAACGCCTGTAAATTGAGGAAACTGATCAACACGCCCTTACCGAGAATATACGTAGCTGAAGTGAAGTCATCATACATCTGACATTTTTTGCATCAGACTTTCTGTTCACCTCGAACAAATATTCCCGGAAATCGAAATGCTTTGATAAGTCATATATTGTTATTTTAAGATTACAAGTTTATAGATAAACATATCTCACTGTCGAACGTCGGTATGGTAACTTTGTTGGAGATATATGCGGTTCAGTCTTATCTCATCAATTAATCTGACGCTGGGGCAAGCCAAAAATAATTTTGTGTCAGAAGAGACACTATGAAACGATTTGTGTTCATTTCAGGAATGCTGGACTCGTACGGGGACAGTTGTACATCCTATTATTAAGTCATTTCGCCAAATGGAGAAGGTTCCCTTGAAAACACTGCACTCAGGAGGCTTTATCAGCTGGCACTCCAAACCATCTGTCTGGTGGAAGATTACAATTTCCGGAGGGATGCGGTCTTCGACGATAATCCACTGTTTTAGAATATGTCAAAAATAGGTTGCTGTCCTGGACCGACTAAACACGACTTAAATAAACATCATGGGAAACGTAAACGACATGGGAAAAACCTCAGTTGGAACTTGATGCTTCAGTCTGATGGCACAGGAATAATACCTATGTTGGAATTTGTGATCCTACAAATTGGCACGTGTATTAGTTCCCATTGGTTTTTGCGTCGTGTCCCTTTTTCCCTTTGCCTCACTCCCATTCCGTCATCTATGAGCACCTCATGGATAAACCAATGCCCACGACGGCAACTACTCTTACCTTCCCCTGAAATATAGTGATCCCTGAGGCTCTCCAATCACGTCGCAGTCTTATGCATATGTTTCATCATTAACATTATAAACTTGCTCGTGGTAGCTCTTGGGCCTATCTCGGTGCATGTACCATTGTTCTAGGAGTAGGGAGCCGCTAGTTCCTCAATTATACTACACGGATCTCACAATCAGTAACTGGTCAGTGTGAAGAATTACGTTATCACGAGAGCAGAGGTTATCAACATGAAACACGTAATGCCTCCGTGCCACAAACACAACTCACAATATCCAAGCCTTACGTGGGATTCGGTCCCACCGCTTTAAAGGCTGCATATCCTCGGGTTCAGCCGCCCCACGCCGGTGTGCTATGAGGCCCACTGATTCTACGAACATGTTTCCTGGTTATGTAAAATAATAATAATTTGAAAAATATTGATAAAAATAACATATTTAGAAGTAAAAATGCCATTTTTGTTGCTTACAAGGCCAATACTGTGCTTTGCATTATGGAATATATTTATCTGAATGACTTTGGACACCGTTAGATGTTATAGCAATAATGTCAAAGGTGTTTTAGTTTTAAACCTAGTGTACACCTTAATGAACAATTTTCTAAAACAAACAATCAACCTTTACAGAAAATGTTGTAGAATATAATATTTTCAATAACACAATGGTTTAAGTTTTCTTTTATATTCAATCAGGAAAATTATATTAAAAAAAAGTAGATACGGTACTACATTTTACTGGGTACGAATATAAGATAATACGTAAAATGAGAGAAAGTTACGTAATGCTGAGGAAAATCAATATCGATATTTCAACGAAAATACACTTTTTGAGGTTATTGATACCAAAAAAGTGTTGTACATTTTCCTTTCAAAATCTCCGCATGTCCACCTCCCACTCCATTTGTAAACAACAACCGCCCCTAACCTATTCGAAGGATTTTTCCTAAAATAAATATCTCCCGATGAATCTTGCCCAACTTGAAAGCCTGCGATTTTGCAAAAAAATAATAAATTTTGGAGGTAGTACTTCACATGAAGCACCTGCGCCATTTTCACACTTTTCTAAAAAAATGGGTGCAAATGTTTTCTTTTATTTGCTTGCTAATGCGTAACTTACTACTTTGAATAGAATGAAACCCATTTATGAAGATGGCACAGTTCCTATTTCCGCTGTAAACTCTGAATTTTCGAAAGCTCCAAATGAAAGTGACAAAGCAAATGAACTTTTTTCAGGACTGGGAGGCGTTCCGAGCCCTCGTGTTTTACATCTATAACATAATTTCTTGGACTGGCTCCAACTGAGTGCAATCTGCATGTTTAATTTAGGCACTGAGGCAAGCACTAAGGTGGAGGCCAAAGAATATCGTGGGTGAATATGTAAAGGTACACGTCCAAGGAAGGTGTATGCGATGTTCAGGTTGCGTGAAGGTGGTGTTCACTAGAATCCAGAGGAGCGGAAGGTACCGTGAGAGGCACTGATAGTTTTTTAGACATCGAAGAGAATAGTAATATCACTAATACAAGAAAGTATGAGCCATTCTTTAGCACCACTAGTTCTCTTATGAATGAATGATTGATTGTTAGAGATTCCGGGCGCGTCAACCGCTGTCATTAGTCCCGTCAGAGTAGTGCGCGTTTTTTCCTCGGGATGAAGCGGTGGCGTCCTCCGTTGGACACTTGATACTTCAGAGTGCTGCGAGTTGCGTAGAGAGCCTGAACAGGGGCGGTTGGGTCAGCATTACATCACCGCGCGTCCATAATACGTGCGAAGTCATACACACATTCCCACCATATTATGCCTATACGTATTCTTCCCACAAGCGCAAGCAGTAAGTTGACAAAGTTTTATCGCAATCGGATCAACGGTACAGCAGCACGTTAAATATGAACGAACAAACAAACGTTGGTTTTTATATATTAGGTATGTAGAGGTACAGAGACGACGTAAGATTATGAGACATTCAGAGAGAGCGAAGGTGCTCTTATCTTGGAATGTCTCCACAGGAGCTGTAAATACCGCTGGGGGTCCTGTTAGATCTTTTAGGCGTTGATAGACAGCAATTGGAATAAGGGTGGGGCAAAACCGAAAAGGTAGTCCAGAAGCACGAGAATGGGAAACTAACATTTACGAGTAATATGTATAGCATTCTGTAGCACCACTAGTTTTTTTTAACATTTTAATAATTTATGTCTACTTAAGATTCTACAGGAAGGTTGTAGTCTTGGGGTATTTCGGGTGTGGGTTAGGTATAAGTTGAAAGTAAATTGGATGATTAAGTGAATCCGAGAGGCAAATTGTGCTCTACACATGTAAATACACGTGAAAAATGAAACATGCGTTCTAATTTCGGCACAACTTTGGAACTCTGAGAAAGCACATGCTACTATTTTCAAGCTCAGCATTTCGCAAATCAGCTCGCGCCTAGGCAGGTTTGGTGATTTAATCAAAACCGTCGGACCCTCTGCGGTGATCCCGTTGCAAGGCGATGGTGAGCTCTAATATCACAGGCGAGGGGTTGCGTAGGGCTGAAGGGAGAGGGCTGCTCGCAGGGGCTTCGCACAGGGCAGGGCTTCACGGGGCCATTGCCTTCACTCACAGCCAACGTCAACTCCTCCTACGCATTTTTTTAACCGTCAGAATATGATGTTTTGCGCGCATTCTGAACACGATTTGGAAGTTGCAATGTAAAGATGAAAGAACAATAAAAAGAACTTGCGTGAAGAAACTAGTGTGTGAATAAAATCCCTTCTCATCTTGCATTTACACTGTAATTTCACACCAATACAGACTCGAAACTGAAAGGTTGAGCATTTTTTGTCAAGTTGTACAAGTTTTCCATAACCGACATTTTCTAGTTAACGAAGGAGAGCGAAAGGATTGAGAAAAACGTAATTTTAGCATTTTAGTGAGCGGAGATTACACATTTGTAAAACAGAACGCAAATATAAAACCAGAGAGGCTACAGAAGGCAAGAAAGAGTCTTCCTCAAAATAGTTACTCGCTTTAGTCCAGGCTAACTTTTCGATTTTGCTCCATCCTCTTTTCAACTGCCATCATGTATTCTAACCTAAAGGATGTTTTATTTTCACATTTTATAAATTTTTGGTCCCCTAATGGTAGAATTGGATATGAAATTGATTAAGAATATAATAGAAAAGTAATACCTGATGCTATATGCAAATTTTCCTACAAACATTTGGAACCGTTTGTAATAAAATGGAGTTTGAGACTGAAAACTTGCAATTTTGAGCTCGTATTCATGGATAACTTTTGAGTTTTCATGAAACGTCATTGGAAATAATTTGTAGCACTTTTTCTCACAAATATAAAAATATAAAAAAGAAAATAAAACCCAAACATGAAAAACGTTTGCAATGTCAATTAATGACGTGAGATACTCGAATATTAAAAAAAAAACATTTGCGTAATTCTGAAAACAAAGAAAAAATCAAAATGGCGTTAATATGATGATATTCAAAGCATTTAGCACTATCCATACAAGGTGAAAGAAAAATTGCAACGGTTTTTGAGAAAATGTGGTTCGTTTTGAGAAAATGAGTTGAAAATGCGAAATTTTAATTCATGAACTAGAAAAGGCATAATGTATATAAATTGCCGGTAATATAAATATTTAAATGACATATAACAATACATTTGTATAATTTTGAAATAATACAAAAAACTATACACATAATGGCATTATGTTATCTTATGCGGTGCATTTAGTTCCACCCTACAAACAAAATTGAAGAAAAAAATTAAAGCCGGTTTTAAGAAAATCTTGTTTTAATATTGTTCACATTAAATTCAAAATTACGAGAAAACTACAATATCTTCATGAAAACAAACATGACATTAACAAAAAAATAGTTGGAGAACAAACTTTATTTGAAGAATAAATAATCTTCATTATTGTAGTTTCAGGAAGACGCCGAACAAATTCAAACTTCTGTAATTTTCTAAAATCCAGAGTTCGGTGTCAAAATCGGACCTATGCCATCTTTATAAGTGTATTTCCCTCTATTCTTACCAGAATGTTAAGGAAACAAACAGAAGGCATTTTTAAGAAAATTGTCAAAATGTCCTAGGCTCTTTATGTAAAGTTCACCCTACATTGTAATAATCGCAGTTTCTAGTCGGGCCACATCAACCGTGGAATATTCATTTTGGAAAAAATTCCTACGAGTACTATAGGTGCTAGAGTTGTTTTATAATTCGAGTTTCGAATTTCTACCAGAGAAAACAACGTCAAAAACTTGATTAAGTAAGCATCATAAGATCGACCACTTACTGAATGGTGGTGAGAAAGTAAAAAGTTATCTTCAATAATGTAGTTGGAGGAGGATGTCTCAAGGTATTTAACATTTTGCAATTTTCGGAAATTCAAAGGTTTAAATTAAAATCGAACTGGCTAAAACTAGTCGGTTTTGGTCGGAAATTCTTGATAGGGAATCTGACAACAGGTAACATGTTATCTTGGAAGGGAGGCAGAACTACCATGATATTTTGCCGTTGGACATAGTTTTGGTCAGTTCCGTTCAAAGGGATCTGGATCCAAACTGATGTTTTAGCCAGTTTGTAAAAAATGTGTTTGGTTGTTGTTCTTTTAAACATAAGACAATTTTGGGCCGGCAAGAATCGACCGCCACCAGGAAGATGAGCGCCCAGCGCGAAGGCGACGGCGCAACGCAGCCACCACCCTAGAAAAATCTCGGCCGCTCAATTGCTACAACGCGCGTGTGGTTTCATTTGAAGCCGTTGAACCCGTCTCATGTTAGAGGCGTCAAGACAATCCACAGTTGTTAGATCCAGCGTGAGTCCCCCAAACATAATCGGACTCTTTATGCTGTTCCTCACAGAAGCTCCCGGCGGTGTCCTGATTATCAGAACAAACAACTGCAAACACGGCGTGGGAATTAATCGAATATGTCAATGACACGTGAAATCACCCGTTGTAGATAACTTTCTCGAGAACTGCGATGCCGATGTTAACTCGAACGTCCGCGAACCGCCGGAGTCCACAAGTCGTTTCATCAACCTATGAATCCGACATTGTGTAGTTTTCCCGTCTCAGTTCAATAGCAGTTATGGTCTTTCACTTCCAGAGCTCGACATTCGCTGAGTTTGCTGAAGGTCAATTGTGGCATGGATTCTTGGCACGTTCGCAGACAAACTCCCAGACATTTCTGTCTCTGAGAAATTCTCATACTAGACGGTTGGGAACAATGTGCTTACTCAGAAATGATGAGTTAAACAGCCATTTTGCAGCGAGACCTCAGGAATGTGAGGTGTATATTGGCTGCGCTTGTGAAAACGAAGCAAAAGGCTGCTGCCTCTTCGGTCATGAGGGTGGACGAGCATACACGAACATCTCAATTCAGTGCACATCTTCATTCGAATCGAGGAAGACGCTCAAAATCGATCCAAAAACTAAGCATATGCCTGTGAAGCACCATCGGCGTTTACTGAGGGAATGCCACCGACCACTGTCCAAGTGCGCGCGATAAGTCCCGGCAGCAGCGATCCCAACGCTACTCACACGCACGGACTGGGACGGCATCAAATTATTGTTGCTTGGCTGCATTTCCTGTATTTACTCGTGACACGTTCCTTTCTACCACAAAGTAAGCAATTTGAAAACGAGGTACATTGCAAGACACCTCTTTGAAAGTACTGAGCCCAATGGAAGTAATGCTAAAAATTACGAACGTTGGACTCAAATACACAATGGAAGCAAAATATGTTACGATTCCAGCGACATACAGGAACTGTAAACGCAAATATCTTTCACCACGAATAAAGTATTATGGGGCAAAATGAAACAAGTTACCACTCGTTCGTGCTGTCCCGACGACAACAGAAAGTGGCACCAAGCGCATTATCTTCCAGAAACACCAAGGAAGTCTTTATTCACGAACTAACGCAAAAACGGCAAAATTACCAATATGAAAATACGATTGCGATTATACAACTGCTTTCGTTTTCTGTGAATCAAATGCAACCATAATAGGACGATTAATATTCTTCCTCGGGGAGACGGAAGTGAACACGTTACGCTCATGTATTTCTTCCGAGAGCCCCACTATCAGAAACCCAAATTCTTCCTAGCGCTCTAGACCTTAAAATTTTTGATATTCAGCCTGGGAGACGGCGAAGAGGGAGCGATTTCGCTGTGCTGCACACTGTTAATGGGAAGAGCTGGGGCGGGCGGAGGCACCTGTTACGCGAGCGCGCGCCGGCGCTTTGATGGGCGGTAAAATTACTTCCTCCCGCCGCTTCATGAGCGCTGCCTTCGCCTTACATCGCCATAAACCGCCTCCCCCATCCAGAACGTTCCTGACCGATCGGTGAGGCGGAGGCCGTAGCGGGACAAGAGGCGGGGAGCGCGGCAGGACGGGGGAGCGAGTGGGCGTGGCGGTTAGGAAAGGGTGTGGCTGCCACTTGCTAGCATTAACGTAGCTTTTCCACTCCACCCCTCTGAAACATCATGTACATTTTTTACACTGTTTTGTCGCCTAATACTTCTTCATTTCTCTTTTCTACGCCCAGTGTTGATTTGTGACTGCTTGTTCATAATGTAATGAAGAAAGTGAGTTTTTTTTGCATTTTATTGATCAATTTTTTAAATATAATTTTATAAAATTTTATTCAAAAAATTGCCACAATAGTAGTAATTAGTATCAAGATAGAGAAATATCACTAATAGGTTACGTATTTGAGATGATTTTAATTGTAATTATATTTGGGTGGAATTCCCATAATTGTATCTAAAGCATACGTGCCTTCGGCAGTTGGCCTCCTGGTATATTAAAAGTTTTCACTGTAGGGATACATGTGAAAGTTTTCAGTTTCTGCATCAACTTACAGAATTTTCACACTAACAAAAATTAGAGTAAGGCGAGTAAAATAATATATAACCGCATTCCGCGGAGAAGATATTATCGTTTAATTGTGAGAATCGTATACTTTAACTCCCTCGGCAATTTGAATTCCTCGGAAACTACATGAAAAAATAGTTATAGTTCGACAAGTATGTAAATTGTGGATGAACATTGTATTTAAATTTAATAGAGAATAAATGTCATTAAATTACTAATTTACTTTCCTTAGGTTAGCCACTTTCTTTGTTAACTTGTAATTTACTTACGAAAGCTAAAATAAAACTTTGCTCTTTATTTGTGCAGTCGCTTCGAGAGTTTACAAGAAAAAATAGAAATTTAAATGCGGAATTAAAAGCTAATATACCGGTAAACAAAGCAGGGGAGAGAAGACACACGAAATTGTAAATGTCAGGGTATGTTATAATTCATATTAGTGATAAATTCATGGTTTTAGTGTTTTTTGATTGTGCATTTTAATGACATTGTGGCGTTTCTCCCGAGCAGGGCCGCTGCATTCGCCGTGGCCAGGGACGCGCTAACTTCACGAGCACTAGAACTTTAATGGGGAGGGCGAACTTTAGATCAAATTAATCGATTTAGTAATGATGAGAATACGAAATTGCAATCCGGGGTCCCTGGATAGATAATATATCTGAAAACTACAAAACATGAGCCTACGAGAATACAATGAAATTATGACGAGCAAGGGAAAACTAAGCTTTCAAAGTATACAGTGAACATTAAAAAGTTGCGTAATTTGTGATTGTTACTCTGGCGACTAGAAATGGCGAACTTTGTGGCATAATGTTCTTTAACTATTTTTACTATACTGGGAATTACCTCGGTAGATATAAAACTCAATATTTTATTACGTGTATTTTACACTTTTTATTTTTTAAATTTCATTTCAATTATTTTATTATTTCTGTTATGTATTACAACAGCGATCGCAAGTCGGATGGCTTATCACATCTTCAACAATGAACATTTCCATTATTTTGCAGCATTAACTGAGAGAGAAATATTCCGTTTCGAATCGAGGGCATATCGTTTACCTATCGTAGAGAGAGAATAGGGCCTAAAATCGAACCCTGCGGAATTCCATGAGCAATTGGCAATGAATCGGAAAGATGAGTATATGTCCCCTCATTTTAGTAACTACGGTATTTCTACTCTCTGAGATCGTCGTTTAAGGTATGAACATAACAAATGTAGAAAAATACCACGAATTCTATACAAATGTTATTTTGATAGTAATATGTTATGATCAATTAACTTCAAAATCTTTGAAAGAACTAAAAGTATTCCAATAGGTGCTTCATTGGATGAAGTGATATCTGTAAGAAAAGAAAATGTGTTTCCGGTCAAGTGACAAAAGTGAATAAGGAGCACGAAATATCAGAATATTCAGGTCTACGCTAAAATGAGGAACGCGTTGTGTATACATATGTCCTTGAACATGAACACCGTTCACTTTCTGTTTTTCAAGAACTTTTGTCTCACGAAATTATTAATATACTCGGAACTTACTCTGCTACTATGAACCGTACATCTGAAATACTGGCTAAAAACGTGGGTTGATTTCCGGGTAGAAAAATCCAAAATCGTAGGAGAAAATTTAACATAATTCATTTTTAGTGAATAGAAGATTGGCAATTTTTACAAGGGGTCGTGCTTTTGATCGACGAATTTGATCACGAACGAGGATAACAGAACAGGCGTGATTTAATGCACGATTAAGCACGTATTTGAGGGTCCTAGCTGGTTACGGTCACCCAATAATTTTTATCATTTTAGTACACACAAATTGTAAATTCTTTAATAATAAATTTTGATATGGCGAAACTTTTAGTGTACTTTCATATTTATTTTTATTACATTTTTGTTTTTAATATTTCGGTCTTATTAAGTGTCTGCAGAAGTTGATCATGCCTAGGACCTGCGGGCGCTGCGACGGGAAGCGCTGCAGCGAGTCCTTGCTAGGGGCCGCGGGCCTTCACTGTTTTCGAGGCGCGCGAGTGCGCAGAGTGCGGCGCCCGCTCGCGTTCTTTGCGCACAGCGGCGGTGCGCTGGAGAGTAGCAGGGGCGGGCTGGGCGGGGCGGGGTGGGGTGGGGTGTGGGGCGACCAAGCGGCAATAACGCGAGCGGGGGCGTTAGGGGCTTCGGTGCCGTTGGGCGGATTCCCGCGCCGTACCGGGCTTCCGCGCCCACGCGCCCCGCAGCGGGGCGGAGCGGGGCGGAGCGGGACGGAGCGGGGCGGAGCGGGGCGCCGCGGGCTCTATTGATCGCCTCCGCCGCCCGCCCTTTCTTCGCGCGCCCGCTCGGGCGCAGTGGTGCGCGGGCGCTGCCTCATTCATGGCCTGCCCATGCGCCGCCTCGCCGCGCCAGGCCGGGCCGGGCCGGACCGGACCGTGCCGCGCCGGGCCGGGCGCACAGCGACGCCCCGCGCTGTTGCTAGGCGCCCTCCGCGGGGCTCGCTCCTGGCCACGATGGAACGACGGATTGACCACTCAAGAAGGAACCGTTCGTCTCCAGACTAGGTGCATCAGTAAAATCACACATCTGCATGTAAAATTGATCTTCGGAAGAGATCAGGGAAACTCACAAGACTACCTTCGGAAGGGAAGTAAAGCAGTTTGTCTCGCGTATGCCTACGGCATGTACAGGAACCTCTGACGTCTCTGAGTTTGTGGCTTAATCCGTGAATTTGTTATTGCTAATGATGATTTGGCTACGGATTTTGCACATTTCCATGTTTTTCCTTCAACCTAAAACTATGCACAAGCAAGGGTACACATGAATTTCTTGATATTTGGCATAAATATACCAATCTTATTGCGTTAATTACAGCATAATTGCGACAATTGTGCATGTTTTTATTGTAAGAGAATTTATGGGCTTGTAAAAATATAGTGCACCATGAAAGCCTCTCCACGTAAACCGTGAGATTGCTTTCAAGTTTGCATTTTTTGTGTTTGAACTTCACGGTGCATTTTATTAGACTGTTAGTATCGTGGCATTAATAAATAAAATACCGTCATTCCTCAATAAACTGATTTCTTGGGGAAGAATCTATATCCGGAAAAAAATTAAATGTAGTTGTAAAATATGTTGCGACAGAATATTCGGAACTAATTGGGAATGATCTACATTTGTGCATTTAACATTTGTGTTAATGCAAATGTGCTTTGTGCATATTGGCAAAATAGCGAAAAATGTAGATATACTAAAATTTAACCATTAGTACTCGTATCATCAAACCTACAAGTAATTGTTACGGCGCTTGTAAGTATGAAATTGCAATAAGACCAGTTCATGTCCTGTATGGAGGTAATATTCAAGGCCATTGGGTGTTGGGAACGTTTGAGCCGGAGTATAACATCAGCTACTACGATTCATTGGTAAGTCCAATGCCAGATACTGAAAGAACATATTTAAACAAAGCTGGACATGAAAGACATGTAGTACGAAATAAATTTTCAACACATAAAACTATTTTTAAAATAGTTCACAGCGTCGGTGACGCCACATTTTACTAGTTTTTTTAATATTACTTAAACGTCAATGAAACGTTTGAAAACTTAAAAGATTCCATCAAAATAACGTTTACGTGTTATTCAGTGCATTTATTTCTATCTAATCACAACGTATAAGGGGGGAAAAAATTGAAGAGTTTTTGAAAAAAAAACTTGTTTCTGGAATTACCTTTACTTCACTCTAAATTAAGTGAACATTACTCATATTCAGAAACGAATGTACACGAACATAGTAAACGTCTAATTTTGAAGAACAGATTTAATTAAGAAAGATCCCTGTAGTTGTGGGAAGACTCCGAAAAAACGAACTTTTGTCATTTTCGAAAATTTATAGAATTTAACTAAAATAGAGCCGCTAGCATTGTTCACAGACGGTCAGACATTTCACCGATTACTAGTTTATCAAGGACTAAGAGTGGATTCTAGTCACAGAACGCGTTAGAAGCCGTTATGTAATAAACGTATCAACAATAATTATCCACTTTTTCGTTAACAAGGAACTACAATTACTTTTGCTTCCGAAAAATTGCAGTTTTTTGTCCTAGCATTACATACCACTACGTAAGTAGTATACAAGAAAGGAACAATCGTCTCTACCATCAATAGTGTAGTTTTGCAACGTCAATTTTTTTCCGAATTTCGAAAATACAGAGGGTTTACCAAAAACGGTACGTTCGCTATATTTAAAAATGTACTTTGCTTTACACGAGGAGTAAATTTAGAGCCGTTAAAAAAAACACTTAGTACTGCAATTCCACATACTTTCTCGCATTATTGGAAAAGATTAAGGGATATTATAATACTGCAACCTCTCCTCTATCACTACAGCAATCACTTAAAAAAGTTCATTAGTTAAACATTATACCTGAAACACAATAGAAACGAACAAAATTAAATAATTTAAAGCAAATACATAACCACAATATCAAAATTTGGGCATTGTCTCACTATCTGCAGTTGTAAAATATAAAACTATATACGTAACTACGGTGCCTTTAAATAATATGTCTGAAGCAACATCAACTACATTACACATCCAATTTGCAAGTTTAATAAAAATTTGGAGCCATTTTTGAAAAAAATTTAAAAATGTAATTGAGGCTTCATGTATCGTAACCCCAAAAATAAAATATCCGTTTCAAACCCGCAGGACCTGGATTTCCTTTAACGGGGAATACCAATTTTGGAGAAAGTCGGCTAAATAGTATTGACGCTAGTTTTAATTACAGACAGTCGGACACACGTTTCGCCGCCAATCTATTTTTCGCCAGCAAGGACCCACAAAAAATGGATTCTGAATACACAAGGTGTTAGAGAAATTTATTTACTACATAAAGGAACAAATAATATTCACTTTTCTAGTATCAGGGATTCATAAAACGATGATGTTTGTTTTACATAGCGCGGAAAAGTAAAAATATATCTATCATCACTACAGTACTTCTGCAATGCTCCTTTTTTGCAATTTTGGAAAATACAGAATTTCTTGGAAATGGGCGTAGAGCCCCTTTCTTACCTTTCTTAGGTAAATACGAGGAAATTTTAAAAAATTGAGCCTTTTTTGAGAAAAAAAAGTTTTAAAATTGCTTACTCACGCAAAATTACTAATATTTTCAAAAATTAGTAAAGGATCTTTTTAAAGATCTGTCTTTAGAGAAACGACTTCAATAAGGAAAAAAAATCTATCTTTAATATTGTAGTTGTAGGAAGACGGTGAAAAACAATTTGGACTTAATTTTCAAAACAAATCAGGGATATCAAGGAAAACGGGACCTGTTTAATTCTTTTAAGTCTTTTACACTATACCAGGAGAACATTTAATCAAAAAATTTGGCGCAATTTTTTAAGAAACTTTTAAAAAGTTTGACGCTTCAAGTGTCTCCAACAATCAAAATACCCGTTTCAAACTCACAGATTCTTTAAACCGATCAAGAAATGTCAACTTTGGAGAAAATCGGGTGATCTGTTTTGGCGCTAGCTTTGACCACAGACAGGTTTTACCGACAATCGATTTTTCGATATCGCCTTACGAAGTAAGGACGAGAAAGTAAAAAGTGTGAACACATTCATTGAATCCACTCTCACACCTCATATGGTTCTCAAACATGGTTTCTAACAAATAAATTAGCGATCGAAGTTAAAGTCTGATGGAAATGATGGGCAAAAGGTTTAACAGAGTGGCCTGCGATCTGGCTTTTTGGATTCTAGTTTTTTTCCGGTTTTCCATGATTGAGAATAAAAATCTGCCAGGTTCTGTTTCGCATATTACAACACATCTGTTCACTCCTTAACCCTACCATGTTATTACTCATCTACTTTCCTCTCGCACCCGAGTACTAGAGTGTAGAATTTTGCACAAAAACTACATAGGCACACACAAAAATAGTTGTCAAACCCAAAGACTTGACACATGTCTATGAACGTCGACGTGTTCAATCCGAAACTGAATTGCAAAGTTTTTTTCGCGATTTAAAAAAAGCTGTAGGATGTGGTGGAATTCTGGCTTCAGACTCGGATTCAACGTGTCGACATACGTACAAAAACGTTTGTTAAGTCTTTGAATCTGAGAACAACCCTTCGAAAACAAACAAAAATACAATGTCACGACGTTTATTTATTTATTTATTTATTTAAAACTAGTGGTGCCAAAACAGTACATACTTTCTCGCCATAAGTAATGGTAATAAAATACTATTTATACCTCAATTGCTCTCCGAATTATTTTTTGTTAAACTCATTTCAACTCGTAGAACATTTGGTGCAAAAAATAAACAATGCGAGAAAATAAAATCATTAAAAGTAAATAAATAATACGATACTGATGGCGTTGGCAAACGAATAGATCGAAAAATATATACTAGCAATTATTAAACACTATGGTGTTGTAATATTCTATAATATAAATATACTATAATACTATCTATATATTAAATATAATATAACATATTATAGAAAGTACTCATTTTTATTACCATGACGAAAATCAGTCATCAATATCTGTTGTCTGTGCGGCGTTACAACAATGGGTAACAACAACCAACAATGACCGTTCATCTATTTGGTTTCACATTTAACACACTTAAAGGACGCAATTGAAATGAAATAACATAAATGAAATATAAATAATTATAAAATGAAATATGAAATAATATAAAAATTAAAACTTACGTGCATCCTACTGTGTAAATTGGGAGCGGGCGCAAGAGATCTATCAATCTTTATTTCATATGTAATTCAAATAGGTTTTAAATAATTTCTATAATATTAAATTGTAAACAAAAGCTCCAATGTAAGAAACAAAGGAATATGAAATAAAATACACATTCTAACTTACGTAGCATCCAAATGCTTCAAAACACCTCCAAAATTACGATCAAGAAGCGCAGGATTTTCAGCGCGGGCGACTATTTTTGACGCCCAATTACACCCACAATTACACACAGTTTAGTAGAATTCAATATGACCTTATTGGAAGATCTATTTTTAATTAACACATTTCATTAAAAATGTGTTCATAATTGTAGTTGTAGGAAGATGCCAAAAATAATTGAATTTTTTCAATTTTCTAATAATCGGGATTTTCAACCAACATGAGACCTGCACAATTTTTAAACGTCCTTCAGACTATCTACGAAACCAAAACACTTTCATCACAAACGATAGTGCTATTTTTGAGAATAAAATTGTTTAAACAAAATTTAAAAATTGTCTGTATTTTACGTAAAATTACGCGAAAAATACTCAAATTTTCGAAAAATTGTACATGACCTTATTTCAAAATTAAAGGAACAGATTAACAAACCAAAATTGTGAAAAAATAGCCATACTTGTATTCAGTGCCAAAATGTCCAGGAGCGGGGCTCATGCTACTAGGACATTTAAATAAGATGTAAAGGGACTTCCAGACATCTTAGGCGAAAAAATGTTGATATATTCGAAAACAGCAATGTTTGAACTACATATTGAGCCAAAAACGAAACTCGATAATTTGCTCCCTTCATCGTACCCTCTCCCTTTACAGTCATATTTCCATTGAACTACTAGCATTAGGGTACCGAAAATGTAAAAAAATATGAAACAAAGAAAGTATTTTTTGATAAAACACTACTTCAACATAAATTTTCGGCTATCCGGGAGACGCCGCGTCGTGGGCTGGGGTGCCGACGTTTCGCCTGACATGTCGCAGTCTTCCTCAGGGCAGTGAGCACTGCCCTGACTGCCCTGACAGCCCTGAGGAAGCCTGCGACATGTCAGGCGAAAACGTCGGCACCCCAGCCAACGATGCGGCGTCCCCCGGATAGCCGAAAATTTATGGATTCGAGCCGCGGAAGCTTACGTATACTACTTCAACACAAAATAATATATATATATATATAAACACTCACACACCCCACACACATATAGTATACAACTATTTCCATTAAATTAAAAATTAAGTTGGGCGCGTTGGGACCTAAAATTGTATAAAAGAAGCACTCAATGTATATAACCATTTATATTTTTCATATTTTCATATATTTATATATTTTTACACATTTTTCTTCGTTTCTTTACCTTTTAATATATTCACTCATCAAAATGAAATATTTCTTATACCAATTTGCTAATATCGTGTAACTACAACCGTTTTCCCTTCAAAGCAATGTAATACCCCGCTTGCATGACCACCGGACCTTCGGCTTTACTTGGAAGTTACGTTTATGTCCAGAAGCAAAACTCGGGGCCATCACAGCATTGCTCAAGGATCAGAGAAATTTGACGAAAACCTGATTAAGATAAGGTTCATTAACTTGGAAGCTGAAGTACAATACTTGTTATAGGATCTTTAGAATTATACAATCTAAATGGTAAATTATACATTAAATGGTATTGTTAAAATTAATATTACTTTCCTTTTGGATGCTTGGTGTAGTCTCAAATTGTGGTGCAATGTAAGAAGAAAAAAATTGCAATGAATTTCATCATAAAATTAGAGAAAAAAGTGGCGTTACAAAATATAAACGTTCTCGTACAAGTTGATCCATCTTTCTGTTGGGAGGGGTTCAACTTTTAGGTTCACATCCCCTCACCGGAAGCCATATACCGGGACCTGAAACACCTACCAGGGCTTCTTGCGGTAACTAGCATTGGTACCTTTACTGGGAATGCCCCCAGGTGACTTTCCCAGTAATACAATTGCGCTTACCATATTATTCTCCATCCAATTCTTCACAAACAGGAATATATCACTCTCCCATGTGTAGATTCTCTCTGGCTAAATTTGCTACCATTTTGATTTTGATTTGTACGTATAAACATGATGTAAGAAAATACCCCAAGCGTCCCATATGCGCCATGCGTGAATATGCCTTACGCCATTCGTCTAATTCATCATCGAAGAGTGATACGACAGACAATTCTTCTAATAAATACCTCATATGATGTCTAAATTATTTAAAGCTGCTTATGACATTGAGGAATCAATCCATTCATGTGATTTAAGAACTTTTAAAAAGTAGATAAAGAGTTACAGTTTGTTTCATTGTAAAAATGAGTTTTTCTATACTTTTACCCAAAGTAGTCAATCAGACTACACCTTTGTAAATAACACTTAGTACAGGTTGCCTTTGTAAAATAGGACTAAGCTGAATCACGAACATTCACATGCACACATTAATCCGGATTTGCATACTCAAGATTTTCTTTATTACCCACGCACGTTTTCTTGAGCCCTTACTTTGCTAGTTGCGAGAGGAGTGGGGAGTTTGATTATTTTGACAAAATGAATTTTATATCGAATTTGTAGTTTGCTTCTCGGTGCAAAATAGATTATATTACACGGGAGCGAACATTTGGGTCATTCCACGTCAAATCGCACATTTTTAAGGAAAATTTGACCTTGATGTCATAGAATTTTAAACTTTTTTTCTGTGAAGAGTATAAGCAAAAATGTTTTTCATTTTTTGCCAAATATTGTTTTTCGAGATGTTCATATACGGGATTTTCGACAAAATGCTCGTATCACTATAGTTAATCATTTTAACTAGTGTTGTAATTGTAACAGTAATTTAATATTTTGCGACTTTAAAAAATTAGAGATGCTCTTTCATTTGATGTATGTATCGACGTCATTAAATAAAAAAATAATTTTTTGACCCATTTTATTTTTATTTTTCCAAAAATCGACAGTTTAAAAATTTGAAAAAAATACCACTGTAATCTCTGAAAAGTTGTACGTACGTGTGGTAAGTTACAAAATGGGACACCGAGATGAATCTGAGAAATGAAATACAATAGGAATATCTACTTGCTATTTTGCTGCCGCGTCTGCTAGAGCGTCACCCCTCAAACACGTACCAATCAGCAGTAGACGATTACCATCAATATACTTTCACAGAACAATAAATATAAGTATCCCTTCACTTCACATCTTAGTTTGTGCCATATAGAAACATATGACCTTCATAGCCGATTAAATTCAAATTAGTGTCAAACTCATTCAATTTCGTGTTCAACGGACGGGATATTGACACGAATATTCAGCGTTGCTAAAAATATAAAGGTAATGTTCTTTACATTATTATCAACCTTCTTAAATAACTTCTTGGGTAAATTAATAGGTTTCTGTCAGAATTGAAGGCTAGTTTTTATTAGGAATATTGTAGTTGTATTCCCCCCCCCCTCACTACGTTGTAAGGTCCCTTTCCTTAAACGTTGCACTCACACTGAAGACATCTTTTTAGAAGCATAAATTCACATTGTTTTGTAATACTAGGCATTGCCCCATCAGAAAAATATGTCTGTTGACTGGTAATGTGACATCGATAACAAAACATCTATGTTAGCAAACATCAATGTTCAAAATACATCGACGAAAAATCATCGATGTTTTTCAACATCGACTCGATTAATATTCTCTAACATTAAATTCGTGTGCAATACAATTGAATTTGACAGTGTTAGTGTTTATGCATTTGCCGAATAAGGGTATAAGAAGGTGCCGACCCTACGCCCACAGCGCAATTGTTGGACATATCTCGATGTGCAAAATGAATATTAAGAGGAAATACAATGGCATATCTCGGGCTAGAGAGTTTAGTCGTAGTAGGTAGAACAACCAGCATTTCTTCGGTTCCAACACATGAATAACAGTGATATTATCATTTAATATTTTCACTTTTACAGTATTGTGATCATGGGTATTTTTCATTCAGAAACAAAATTTCGGAAAAGAAAAAAACAATGCTGTTAATAAAACATCGGTATTAATACATCGATGTTTTGAAAACATCGACATTGATATGGTATCCCTACAGTCGACACTGTCATAAGCTTACTTGCACAGTGTTATGAGTTTACGTAAATTGAATTCGTGTCGTGATTCAGAAATCCAGATTTTTTTTATTTTTAATTTCTTTGCTTTGTCTGAAGTATAGAACAAAAGGATGCAGAGTGACCAAGACATTAATTCGCAGCAGTCACTGAATTACATCTTCAAGTAAGAAAGAATAATTTTTTAACAAAAATTATACTGGACAGTGAAAATTCTCGTCAAATTTTATTTTGGTTTCATGAAGAGAGGAGAAGACGGTAAACGATGAGTGAAGAAAGCAGAAGAAACACAAACTTAGAAACGAACTTTCTTTATCACTCGTATCAGGTGATATGATAGGATGACCAAGATCAGCAGTGCATTCATCTTTGTCACTGCCCAACATTTTGGCGGCATTAATAGGTATGGACGATTCTTTGTTTCTTGAAAAAACTTCACTTGACTCGTCTCGAGAAATAATTTTGAAAACTAGTTTTTTTAATAACATAACTTTTTTTTACAGCCGATAGTCAATTTTGAACTTCTCAAGAATGCTGGATGTAATAACCTAAACGTATGAAAATAACAATAATATTGATATTATTGTAAGTCTATCTGTGATTTCTAACTTCACAGAACAACGCACATGTTTCGCGGATTTCTCTGTTTACACAACTGACTCAGTATATCTGCGAAAGAAGGCTCCTCTGTTTCAGGCAGACCCCAGCAGTGTCAGTTGTTTATAAATAAACTGAATAGTCGTATTTCGTCAGAAGACTTGTATTTGAGACCGTATGAGTGTTTCTGCGATTGACATAAGTCTCACGGTTGCATTATGTTTGGACGTCACGATGCGTCGTGTCATTGAAGCCCGAAGTAGCAACACCAGCGGACAGCAGTGCGCAAGTTTTTTAAATGTTATTTATATGTGTCCCAATTTGAACTTTGTCGGATTGTTGTCAATAAAACGGTATTTGCGCTTTTTTAAACATTAGCGCACGCATGATTCTTCAGAAAAAGTAAATGGTAATATTTCTGAATGGGTTGGGGTTAGGAATAAAAAGGAAGAAATACATGTCACCTATTTTCAAACCTAGAATTCATAAAAAAATTTCAAGTCGCTAAAAATAGCGATGTTTCGTGAGTGTGCGACTTGTTGTGAAATGACCCATTCCTGGTTATCAGATTTTGTCTACAACGCTCGTTGCTATAATATATTCTTAATTCAACTAATGTTGGCAGGGGAGTGGGGGTAGGTATTTCGGGCTCAAGAAAACCTGCGCGTATAATAATATGGGTATTTTGAAACAATGTGTTTATGGCCTGTGAGATAAATACTAATAAATTCAATAATAATCGTATGAATTACGATTTGGTTGTAATATCATACATTTGAGTATCTTTGTACACTTTGGAAAAATGAAAAACAGCCTGGGTAAATAACAAGGACTCACAGAATGAGTTATTTTGGTCATATTTGAAATAAAATGTGCTTTTCTGTCTGGACTAATACATAATATACAATATTCACAGTTTTTTAAGGATGCATAAATTTAAAAAATAAACTTTTGCAAAACCAGCATCTCTTCATTACAAAAAGACAGTTTTTGGAGGACTGCTGAAAAAAGACTAGTACCTTCAGAAACAACCACCAAACAGCACTGCTGTATATTTGGATGTGTGTATCTCGCAGAACTCGGGCAGTTTAAAAGATTGTTATCTTTGATTTAGTATACACGTCAAAAGTACAAAGGTGTCGTACCAAAGTTGATTACATTTGAAGGTAGAAGAGAAGATACAGGCAGATTTGTAATCAGAAGGAGAGCAAAATTATTAAATTAGTGGTGCTAAAACGTACTTTCTCGCACTGTTAACTTAATTACGTAATATTAACATGTGTCCATATCACAACTCAGTGATCACTGGTTAAGCTCAATACAAAAGTGAAACATTAGGTGCGACAACTAATTATTTTAAAGCTAATATATCAACATAAGTTCGACAACGAATCCCATATTTTGGCCTTACTAAATTTTAAATTAATAAGACCTGGCGGCGGCTACAGGTCGTTATTGCCAGCAACAATGGACGATACGTTTGTCATACACGTATAGCGAAAATTTTATCAATTCTTTCAAAAACGCTGTTTTCCATATGTATTCATAATTTTACTTGTGTTGGATTGCGGTAGCGATCCTCGAATTTAAGAAAACGTAACAAAATACACTTCTCCCCATAGTATGTCACACACGGTTTTAACTGGTAATCGAAAATAATGGCCAAACAAGCATTATTCATGAATTTCTGAAATAAATGCATTTTTAAAATGAGTTTCCCACGAAAGATACATTTTCAAAGTTTGGAAGATCTACGAAGCTTAATTAAAAACATGCATTTGCATTGAAATCCTGTCTCTACTCATCATTAGTGGAAGATTAGGTATGAAAACTTTTTTTTAAAGCTACTAAATAAATAAAATTCGACAATGACATATAAAAATGTGTAATATACAGTTGTAACATGTCCCAACAATGACAAGGAATTCTCAGAATATCCAACCACCAGCTCGCGATGCAGAATCCCAGCGAATGGAGCACCGGAATGTCGAATTTGCAAATTTTAATATTACGCTCATATTTTTACAAAATGTTCATGACTTTTTTTTATTTTTTTAACCCGATATGATTTCGAAATGATTTCATGTTACAAAAAAACTATCATCAAAATTGTACTTTTACGATGATCATTTTTGGTTGTTTACATTTTCGGAAAATACAGTCGCTCAACATGGGACAGCTCCCAATTTCTTTGCCTATTTTTGCTACATACGAAAAAATACAGGAAACATTTGGAGCCGTTTATGAAAAAATAATTGTTTAAAATTGTCTGTATTTTACGAAAAATTACGCAAAATCATTCCTTTTTCTAAAACTTAAACATGACCTTATTTGAAGATATTTTTTGATGAACCGATTTCATTAAGAAAACATGTTATGTTCATTATTGTAGTTGAAGGAAAACACCAAAAATATTAGACTTTATCAAATTTTGAAAAAAAGGAAATTTTTAACAAAAGTGAGACACACGCCATTTCTTTAGGAGTTCATCACACTATTCCAAGACAAAGCTTAATCCAAAAATTTGAAGCCATTTTGAGAAAATTTTCAAAATTCAATTGTGTCTTCATGTGAAGTATTCCCAAAACTCAAAATATTGGTATCAAACCGGCAAGGCCTCACGTTTGTTCAGATGGATTAGGGGATACCAATTTTGAAGAAAATCGTCTGAACGGTTTAGGCGCTCGCGTTGACCACAAACAGACGCACGAATACACAAAAGTGTCGCGGGCAATTGATTTTTCGATATCAAGGACCCACAAAACATGCATTCAGACTACACCACGTGATAGAGGAAGAGTTTTACCACATGTAGGAACAATATTTATTCACTTTTTTCAGGGCCTGGGCCTTGCAATAAGAGTTTTTCTGTTGAAAAATCGCTGTTTTCCTACTCAGCCTTACAATACTTCAATTTTCACTAATGCGTTATAGCTTGTTATTGCCTTTGTTACAGAGTTCGATATACACTGCGTAACTTTCGGGGAGAGGATTTTGGTTAAGAGGGAAATATGAAAACAGTTCAATGGTGTTACATGTTCTCTTATGAAGGGAATTATGGGAGGGAAACACAAAATGACAAACCGAGTCAAGTTAACAATTAGTTCATTAGTAAATCAATCTGAATCATTAAAATATAAAAATTAAAATCATGTATGTACCACGGGCGTCAACTGGTTCTAATGATCTCTGGCGAGAAAGCTTCGAGATTTTGTCTCGGAAGGATTTGATGACGGAAGATTGTGGGCAAGGTGGAATATTCAGGATAAGGTGAGGTGATTATTGCAGGTCAAAGGTGAAAGGATCAGTACAGGA
>BOPP01000146.1:2661954-2698597 GCA_017312745.1 Gryllus bimaculatus
AAAGTAACGTTAACCATTTAATTCTTCAGTGTTACCGGACCACTGTTTACGAATGCCCTATTATATTATTGATCTATGTCAATTTGTTGATACAATTAGTATCTAAATTGTTACATTCCCTCAAAATCTTTATAAAATTAAAATTCTGTATTTAACAAGACTTAAGACGAGAAAATGGTGTCTTATGACTTCCTTTTTCTTTCTTTCTCTCTTTTTTCCCCTGCGTTAACGTTATTCGAGCGATTTTTCATGAGCTTCTACGCATTAACTTCCACTCAATTCTTCACCGTTACGTTATCACATACCATCTCAACATCGCTTTAGCCTCCCACACATTGCCTGTTTAGGACAGAGCCTCAAGTATCATCAGCTTTGACACAATCCATCCACAACAATTCTCAATGACCGAAGTTTATGCCAAGAAAAAGTCTTCAAACATTTTCAAGAAGCATCTAGGATACATCACTTGTAAAACATTCACAAAGTTTTCTTCAAATGTACAATTTTTAAGAATTGAACCTAACATATTTAAAAGATACTTAGTTCTCAATTCTTATAGGACTCAGGTTTTGCTCCCACATTATTCAACATCTACACCTCAGATTATCCTATTTTGCCTGATCCTACTCCTAACAAAAACCTATTTGCAGACGATAGAATAATTTATTCATATGATCACATCCAATCATTTCTTCATATTCTTAATACTTGGTTTCACAAATGGCGATTAAAAATCAATCTAGCAAAAACACGCTATAGTACGCTAACCATTAAATACGCCTTACCAGGTGTCAAATATGTTAAATGTGCAAATTGTTGTTTTCAATACGACAGAAGTCAAGGGTGTTCCATCGTGTTTTGCATGAAAGTCTTCCGAACACTGCTCACCCACAAATACATCAAAGAGTGGTGAAGTGAAATAAGAGGGTGTTGTAGTGAAACACAGTTATGTATCGTGGAAACTCCAAGTGCTCACAGTTGTCAGGATGGAGATAGATGCATTATTATTACGGAGAATTCGTATAAAGTGTGATATATTCGGCTGCTGTAGCTTCCGTATATATCACACATTATATTACACACGAAAAAGAGTTTTAGCTACAATAAAGAAGGCGTACTCAATGTCACAATGACGGAAGTGTCAGATTACACCGACGAGAGGATAACACCGACGCAAGGAGCGGTAAACGCCTCTTACAAACACGCTAGGACCACTCCACATGAATGCATTTCCGATTCCCCCCTCTTCTCTCAATGAAGTCCACTGGAATGAGTTTTTACCACGATGTCGTATCGAGGGGAGGGCAAGGATCTGTATCGCCGTTCGCTTTCACCCACATTCAAGAGATCCTCCAATATGCAATGCGTGCATTCAGACGATGGAATGTGTCGGATATGACCAGGAACTGTCATTGTAAGGAGACCGCGCAGGTATAGTACTGAATTTTCCCAGTGGTCTCGCACGCACACACACACACACACACACACACACACACACACACACACACTAATTTGCCGCTATGCGATATCTTCAGTTAAGAAAGTCACAATCTGTGAAAACCGTGACTAACACACTGCTTCAATGCGAAAACGCTTATGAGATAAGTCACGTTATTTCAAGAATTCATGCAACGTATCAGAGCTACAATTAGATTTTTCTATACGTGAAATTCATTCAGTCTTTAACTTAATGTGCAACTTTCGGTTAAACCTCTCCCAGTAGAAGCAGGTAACAAGTGTGTCGAGTAGACACGTCGTTGCCGCCAGAGCGATCCCTTAGCATAGATGGTCCATCCACGTAATTACATACATGGGCACACTGATAAATGTAGCACACCTGAAGCAGCTCTCGAACAAACCCCAAAAATTATCGAGAACGCCCTCCACTAGACGCTCGAAAATACTTCACAAAGAGCATACATTTTATGATACCATTCCACTGTGGGGATTGTGAAGGAGTCTTGGACAAAGAAGTGCAGTAAAGGGCAAGAGGCTGTGGAAAACCTTCCCACCAACCGTTACATACTGCATCCGCTTTTCGTGCACGGACCAGCGCGGCATTAAGAACGTAGCGCTTCGGGATAATAGGCTGCGGTAGAAATTAAGAATACAGGTCTAACTGTACTGTTCCTCACGTGGCCACTGCATTCACCTGCGACAACCCGCGCAGGGGATACGGAATCAACTCAACATTGCAATTTGCTACAACAACAGAACAAATGCACACCACTGAACAACTAAAGTTTACCTGTCAAACGAAGAGATCACGTTCCTTTTGACAAAAAAAAATCGCCTTTACAAATCAAACAATGGATAATTTGTACAAAAGAATTCTCACTCACGAGCGTGCGATTTTGAGACTAGTTAAATACAATTTGAGTAGCGGCATTGTCAATCTACCCATCGGCAATCTGTTCAAATAATTGGTTGGATTCTACATCAAGGCGGCCGCAAAGGTGGGTGGAGCAGAGCGGGGTTGGGGTGGGCGGGCGGGCGGCGGGCGGGCGGGGCGGGCGGGCGGGCAGCGGGTATGGTGTGGTTGTGGGATGCAGGACGACGGGGGGTGGGAGGTATGTCGGCGGGGCGGGGCCGAGGCCCGGAGCTAGTACGTAGGGCGAAACGGGCCAGGGTAGTGTCGGACCTCCAAAGGGAGATAGGCGGCGTGGCGAGCGAGGCGAGAACTGGGCCAGGAGGAGCCCTGAGAAGAAGCATTGCAGAACCTCAAAGCGCTCGAGGAATCGCCACCGCCACCAACACCCCCAAAGACCCACTCCAAGAGTAAGCCAGAAAAGCAGGAAACGTTTAAATGTCAACGCGCACTCGAGCACCCAACAGGAGGATCCACGCCGAGCGGGCAAGGGCGGGAAGGGGCGGCAGGGCAACGGAGAAAGGACTTACGTAAACGGCGCGAGCGCGCGGTGGCGACGGAGCGACGCTGCCGCCGCGGCTGGAGATCGATGCAGGCGCCGTCACAGCGCGCGGCGCAGCAGCAGCAGCCAGCGCGCCTGAGGACTGAGGGCGACGGCGACCCCCAGGCGCGGCGCCCGTCCGCGCGGGAGCGCTTCCAGGCGCCGAGTGCCCGCCCCGCGCCCATCGCCCGCGTCCGCGGCCGCGCCCGCACGCGCCCGCAACCCGCGCTCGCGCCGCGTTCCTCCAACCGCGACACCAAAGCGCCCGCCGCAACAATGCCCCGCGGCGGAGGACTCAACAGCGGCCACTCCGGAGAGCGTCCGCAACGCCCGGCCTGCGCAGGCTTAGGAACGCCGTGCGGCGGCTGTGGCGGGGGGGGGGAGGAGGAGGAGGAAGGGTGCGCGCGCGGCGGCGAGCGCGCAGGCCCGCGCGGCGGCTCGCGAAATGTCAAAGGTGAACGGCGCGGGCGCGGCTGGCGCTCCGGGCCGAGGCGCGGCGGGCGCGGCCCCGGGCAGCCGCGTGGCGCGCCCCGCCCCTCAGCGCCCTGCGCGCGGAAGGTCAATGGGCCGGCGCCCACCCCGCCCGCCACGCCCCGCCCCGCAACGTAAATAAAGAACGCGGCGCGCGACCACCTGCTCTTGTGACGGCAGCCTCGCCCCCATCTCTCATGCACGTTCTCGCTAGGCACAGAGCTACAAGGGGCAGAAGAGGTTGAGGCTACTGGCTTCATATTTGCACTAACAAAAATTACTAAATAAATAAAATTCATGAACATCCATGTAAGCAACCGAGCGAGAAACAACTTGTTACAACAATATTCTTTCCTTTCCATATATGTAACAATTACCTGATGTAAGAAGAGCTCATCCCATTTTTTTTAAACTACACACAACACACACATCGGTCTTTTATGATGTAACCCCCCATTCACAGCCGTCCGAAATTATTTCCACTTTTGAAATAATGATTTACAGAGTGCAGAATGTTTGCCATATAACCAAGACCCCTCGATCGATAAAAAATTGTGTTTCCGACGAAGTGCGTGGAGCAAGGCCTTGCCTCCCCCAGATTTCAAGACTGCTTCCTGAGCCCGTGCCGGAGGGCCACTCGCGCACGGCGAACGGGTGCTGTGGTTAAGGGTGGTGAGTGAAGACAGCAACGCAACGCGTCGATCGCTTCTAAAAATACGCGCACTGCGAGGGGTGAGAGACGAGTGGCGGGTCGAGGGCGCTGCAGACCGGTCGCCGCGCCGTCTCCGCGGAACCAAAGGTGAACTACCTCGCCCTCTTCAGCCCACAGCCTGAGCGCGACAGGCGACAGGAGCGAAACTGCAGTCGATCACTTGCGCTGGAATTAAGACAGCGGCTCCTAGCATCTGAGTAATGCAAACCAGCCCAAATATTGTTTTCGGAGAGGTTATTTCCTCTGGCGCGGAAGCAAGTCCCGGGACAGACGCAGGGCGGGCAAGAGCCTTCCTCAGCAGAGAGGCCGTCTCACATTAGGCAGCCAGGTCGCGGGGATGACACTGCCTCGCGAGTCGGGTTGGTTGTGATTCCGGGCGCATCAGCTACTGAGGTCATTAGTCCCGTACGTGTAGCGATTTTTTCCCTCGAGATGGGCGGGTATCTTCTCCCGCTGGATGGTGAGATCCGGCGACGACTTACCGTCCCAACCACCAGCGAGGCACGGCCCCAGCCGGTGCAAGCTCTAAGTTACCGACCATGGCATGTTACTGTGTGTAAGGGGTGCAGTTAGGACAAGGAACAAAAAGGAAAGATCGCGCGCGGCAGTTTGTTAGGGTACTGCTCTAAGCCGGGACAACTCTAAGCGCCCGACCGGCTTCCTAGCATATGCAGTAGTGTAGTGCACGTTTGTGAGTAAATAAGGAGTGAGGATAGGACAAGGAAGAGGAACGAAGGAGAGCGCGGTCCGTGGCCCGTTTGTAGCCGGAAAGATCGCCCGATGTGATCCAGCATTCGCCTGACGTTGATCGGAGAAACCACGGAAAACTACCGATTAGAGCAGTTGTCCTCTACAATCCTCTTCCAGACAGCGACTAAATTCGACCTAGCTAAGAAGCGAAAATCTTGCCACGGTCGGGACTCGAACCTAGGACCTCCCGGACAGAGGCATTGCAGTGACATTGGCTGATGCACTTGGCCACCTCTCCCTGTCGGTGGAGGAAGTAAGGTAGATCTAACCAGCGAATTGGATGCAGGGCACGGAGCTTCGATAAAGAAGTGGAGGAAGTTGGAAGTGCCTGGGGCTTCGGTAAGATCACTTCCTCCAAACTCGTTCCTCCTTTCCCGCTGTAGGCAGTTTGTCACGCCACACTGGTATCGTATTTTCTGTTGTGATTCTAGGTGCGTTAGCTGAATGTTCCCAAGACAAGCTGATAGATTTTGTATCGACAATTTCACTTATGATGATAAATAGAATTTCATATTTCGATAGCAACCAATCGAAGCTATCATTAATCATTTTTTACTTTAGTCATTCACCTCCTTACATGACAGTATCCAGAATCTAGTTGAAGTGAAACTTGACTATCCGGTAAACACCGCGTTCTAGGCATTGCTACCAACAATTTAGCCGTCTATTGCGACTTTTCTCAGGGAGAAATGCAATATGACAGTCGAAACGTTGGCTACAATGCCTAGGACGAGGCGTCTCCCGGGCAGCCAAGTTTCTATTCATTCCGTCCCCGGAAGTCTACGCTTGCATTAGATACAGTGAATTCGTTATTTTTATTTTGTCTGTATTATTTTGTGCTCTGTGTTTTGATTGTGTTTCTAGTATAATGGAATAAAAGATTCACTCTTCACGAACCAGAACTGAAATATAATACAAATATTCTAGACAAGTTGCCAATGTTTCCTCCCTGATATTTGCACGGAATTATACAAGTGTAACCAAGTAACGTCTTTCGTAAATATTAAATATTAGCGGCCTGCAGCAACAAAAATGCTGCGGAAAAATACTATAAAAATGGGTTTCCAAAACGTAGCATTCACACTGGTCAAGAATAGCAAAAAATTATCTAGTATTACAGTGCATTGAATACATTTTAACTAAATCTGCCTTCACGAATACTGACTTCCATAATTTAGTCTGGTATATTTACATAGAATAACTTCGTTGCATATCAAGAATATCAAAAAATGTGTTCCACAACGCAACATGTCAATAACAAGTATTTAATTGCCTGATCCTTACAGTCTGGTATGTCGTCACCTGAGCGGTAGTGACGCGCGTGGATACGAGAATTTAGTCGATACGCGCAATATGAGAATAGATAGAATGACCCAATCAAATATTTGCCATCATATTTCCAGTCCAAAATCAAAGCTGTTTCATTGTTTTGTGGATTTTCCCCGAGTTTCTGGGTACCAAACGAAACCCAAGATACGTCTCATACCTATGAAGGCTGCAGTTTTCTTTGAATTTCTGCAAGCATTGGAATTTAGTAATATATGCATTTAGATATTGGGCTGGATCGTTATCAACCTCTAGAGTAACAAAGTTACAACATCTAGAGTTCCAATGAGTTACAATTTTTCAAAGTGTGTTAAATAACTTTGGATGAAAATAAATTAATTTTAAGAACTTACATTATGTATATTGTGATCAATAGATCTTCCAAATGAACGATCTCAGTTATAGTTCGCATGCAACATTTATTGAAATGCTATGATGAATTAAATATAAAACTTTATTTTTAATTAATTAGTTCCCAATCGCTTCGCGAATAGTGAATTTATCTCGAGATTTTCCAAAGTACTTGTGAGATTGCTTACAAAATCCTGCAAACGAAAGGAGCAGAGAAAACGTTTTGGACTACAGACATTAATTCTTAGCGAACATTATTACGCAAACAAGAGAGTATTTTTTGCCACGAAGACTGAGAAAAACAGCTGGAGCCAAGCACGTCATCCCCTTCTACGAACCTAATATTCCCACCTTGCGCGTGGCCACGCGTCGCCCGTGGTGGCCATGGGCTGAGGCCCCAGGGGCCGCTGGGTTGAACAGGCCTGGCGGACGCGCTGGACGCCGCCGCGCCGCTCCGCCTCTTCTACCTGCCAACGGACGCCACCAAAATTAACCTATTCACATTTTTGTTGATTTCCAAATTATAACACAAACGCATATTGTAAATACTATTTTGACACAAAGAAAAAGCTTATATAAGAAACATGTTATGAAAGAAAAATCAAACCCTATGCGACTTACGAGGTGGCCGCGTATCTTTGGGGAATGAGGTAAAACAAAGAACTTGTACCCTTTCCGCGCTATTGAACCATTCGTGCAACACTTCCAATGCATCTTTATCAACATTAAATGTACGAAGAATTAGGGAAAAGATAAATACTTCTTTAGCATACTGATTTCCCCGAATTTCTGGGAGAAGAGCAGCGCCCGTCAGCCACACTCTGCGAAGCGTCTCGGAGAACACCCGCTGCCAATGAGGGATATTCAGCAGCACAGCGGTTCTGGCGCCTGTTATAGTGGGCCTGGAAGTATTTCAGTTGGAACAAACGCAACCCAAACGAAGACGCGCTCGCCTAAAAGCCCGAATCGTCGTGAGATCCCAAACGCAACATCTCCGCAGCAGCTATAATTCACCACGCATGGGCGGGCAGGCGATCGAAAAAGTGTTTATTGGCGAGATATGAGGCCGTCGGGGATGTCGAGGCCGACTGTTTACAGCGGAGGGCGGAATCTGTTTGGAAGACGTTCTATTCGTGGCTGGCGGGTGGGGCGGGAAGAGGGGGAGAGACGAGGCGGGGTGGCGGGAAAGGTCAGGGGGCGGCAGCGCATCGATCTGCGGCGGCGGGGGCGGGGCGGGGCTGCCTCTGATGCCGGAAGCGCACGCGGCAAGGGGCCGACGACGGCTACAGTTGCACTCAAGAGCTCCGCCCGGTGCAAGCAGGAGGCTGCGAAACGCAGTTCACCGCTCCGCGTCCAAGGACCTCCGGAGATCTGAGCGAGAGACCGGCGTTGATACGAGTCCTAGGATTCTGTGATAATTACACAAGTTCATGTTCGGCCCTTGAGGGAAATTAGCGTTGTCGTTACCGGACGCACCGATCGCATTCCTGATTTCCTTCTTCCGACGATAATGCGTTCTTTTTCTGCGGGAGGCTTTATTTGAGCTTCAGAAACGATCCTGTCCTTCAACAGAATCACGCAAGGCGAGGACCTCTATTACCATGGATTGGAAAAGTCAGACCTGAGCTACAACTCCTAAATAAAAGTGCCCCCCAGTTCCCGAGGCGCACTGTGCGGCCCATGCACCGTTTGGAGGGCTCGGAGAGGTCTGCAAAGCGTCGAGCGGAGTTATGTGCTTCATGTGTGAAACATCATCGCCTACCAGAAGCGGATTCGAAGGCACATTCTTCTCATCAGTGGTGATATGTTTGCCGTGATCATCTCCAGGTGTATGCCGAAGTTCCAAATTATATCAAGGGCCAGGGATAGCGAGCATCTATCTTACCGTCCCTCTCCCTTCACTTCCCATTCTCGAGAGCCGATCACCACAGCAACTGAAGTGTTCCCAAACCACAAACAAACAATTAATCAATCGGGATGTCCCACACCCATCCGACGACCAGAGCTCTAACACTGGACACCTGTTCCCATGACTGCAATATTACATACACATTTACATTCTGTTATTTTTACGTGTTATATCAACGCATTCTATTCACATTTCATCTCTAGAAATGTTCCTTAAACACATTTTTAATTCATTCAAAGAAGATGAGTGTTGCTCGCCCGCTAATGGGAAATGTCTAATGAGCAGAAATGATAGAAGACGATCAATTGAGAATTGCTGGCAAAAACAAGAAACACAACAAAGGCAACTGTCGAAAATATCAATGTTGCAAATAGATGTAAAAAAATGATCGATATTTGGAGGACGCGCGCAGACGCCTCCCCTCCCCCGCGGCATCCACTAACATACAGGGAGCTCACGAGGATCAACTGCGCAGCGCACTGTCACTCACGAATCAATTTTGCAATGCCTTGAAATCAGTTTTGGTCATGGAATTATTTGAAATACTCTGATTTTAGCGTAAGAATTGAAATTCATGTCAATTAAAGCTATTTTATTGCATACTTGAAATATTACATTCAGGGGATTTAAGAGATTTATTATTGGCAATTTCTTAACTGCAAAAATATTAAAGCTCTCAAAGATTATGTTCTGAATTTGGTTATTCTGTTCCTGATTCCCGAAATATTTCGTCGTTTCTGAAATGCATCATTAACTTAAAAGTGCTTAGTTTTAAAGTGTTCATCACTGACAAAGGATTCCATGGTCTAAAATCAGGGTCGGAGAGAAGAGAGGCAACATTTAAAATTCTTTTTTCGAGACCTTCCTTCACATTCTTCGTCGTAGTTTCAGTTTTTACATTAAACTTATATGGATTTGTTCAAATTAAGAGAATATATAAACTTCTTTTTAGGAGAAACCACCGATAGTGGTGCTGAAATAAAACTGAGCGTGCGGGTAGAAAAATCAAGGTTCGCTTTCCTCAGAACACTCAAGGTAGAAGAAAAGCAAAGAAATGAACACGGCAAGAACCTCAAACCAAGAAAAGAAATGAAATGCAACACCAAATATTCGCTGACATGTCCTCGACCTCGTCAACACAAATTCCGTAGACATCTAAAGGTAGCAGCGCTTAAAAAACAAAATTAACAGCTAATTTTAAGCTAATTAAGTGCACCATTCCCGAATTTCACACTTGTAGATTCCCGAAATAGTGGGCCCTTATCGCTTTAGTCTAAAGCGAGCGGCGTTTACCCAGAAAATACTATTTCACATTCGGAGGTTAACAAAAATGCAGCCAAAATTAAGGGCAAATCAAAAACTCTATGAAAAAAACGTTCCAGTCAATATTTTATCACAGAAAAACAAGTAACAGACGTTCTAACAAGCTAACATAAACGAAAAATAAAAATAAAAACAAATCAGAAAAAACAAACGATATCCTACCCAAAATTTAACACGGATTTTCGATTCTAGAAAAAATATTATCTTTGTATTCGAAATTGAGCCGGTCAGATGACCGAGATCATTAGGGCAGTAGTACCACAGCGGTCTCGGACAAGAAAACCGCGGGTTCGAGTCCCGCCTCGGGCTTGGGTGTATTTGTGTATGTCTATATGTGTGTGCCCGTCCTTTCATCCCTCACCACCATCACCATCATCATCTCATCGTCCACGCCTCCAGGGCTAACAACCTTGGGATATGAAAATAGAGATTCAGCTAAAATGTAATCCCACCCCCAGAAAGTATTTGCACTTGCTGAAGTAGGATTCACGTGTGGTCCGAGTTGGTCGCAACAAAAAAACGCAACAAAAAGAGAGAGAGAGAGAGAGAGAGAGAGAGAGAGAGAGAGAGAGAGAGAGAGAGAGAGAGAGAGAGACTAAAAAAAGTTAAATTATAATATATTTTTGGGATTGAATTCATTGCATAAGGTATGCATTGTACAAGGTATGCACGAACATATCGGATCATTTTTTAGCCTTACAATATTTTTCGTAAGCAGTATGCGAAAAAGTAAAATAATTAAAAGTTAATGAATAATACGATACTGAAAGCGTTGGCAAACAAATGAAAATCTATCGAAAAATATATAAAAGTAATTATTAAACACTATGGCATTGTAATACGAGGTACGTTCAATAATCTTATGTGATTGTTGGAGATGCGTGCACAGGCAGGTGGGGTCAGGTCTTGTTATGCGCCAGCCTCAGTTACAAATCAGTCTGCCGTTAGTTCTTGATGTGAGAAGATTCCAAGTGCAGTGCCATACGGGCCAACAGAGAAAATTAGTGATTTCGAACATCACTAAGTGATAAAATTCCTCACAAAGGAAGAGAAGCAGCCTAAGGAAATCCAAGACAGGATGAACGTTGTGTATGGTGATGATGCGACTTCGTACTACAAAGTAGAATTTTGGGTCAAGCAATTTAAGTGGGGAGAGAATCGATTAAAGATGTCCCACGTTCAGGACTGCCTCTGGAAGCATCTTCAAAGGACATGTGCCAAAACGTGGAGACCATGATTTTTGATGATCGTCGTGTTAAAGTCAATATTATAGCTCGTGGCGTTGGCGTTTCAGCTGACACGGTTCATAGTATCATCCGTACGGAATAGATATAAAAGGTCAATTCCCACTATGTGCCAAGAATGTTGACTCTCGAGCAGAAGGCATTTCGACAGCAATGTTGCAAAGAGAATTTGAACTTGCTTAGAGAAAATACAGATAAATTTTACTCACAAATTACAACAGGGGATGAAATATGTGTTCACGATCGTGATCCTGAAAGCAAGCAATGAAAGCACCATGTAATGAAAGCACAAGGGGTCTCCAACATCCAAAATATTTTTTTGCGCAGAAGTCAGCAGGAAAGATCATGGCCACAGTTTTTGGGACACAGAAGATGATCTGCTTGTTGAATCCATCTACCCAAGACAACCTACACAGGAGACACATATTCTTCGTCTATTAGGGCCTTATGTGAGCCTGTCAACAGAAGCGCCGTGGGATGTTGTCTGCTGCTGTGTTATAGCGCCACGACAACGCATCTGCAAACAAGTCACGCAAGCCACGTGCTGCTGTGAATAACTGTGGCTTCGTACAACTTAATCATCCACCGTATAGTCCAGATCTGGCTCCCAGTGTCTACTTTCTGTTTCGAAACAAAAAAGTGTATTCTTGGGCAACGATCTTGATGACGAAGCAGTTAAGAAAGATGTAATGGAGTATCTGGCCCGCCAAAATATTTCCTTCACTTTTAAGGGTATTCCATCACTGGAGGCAAAATGGACCAAATGTGTTGAAGTCAAAGGAGACTACATTGAAAAGTAATGAGGTGACTTTTACTATCAAATTCCATATTCATGCTGTAGATAACTTAGTGAACGCCCTCCATATTCTACAAATACATAAAAGTATTAAATTACATTACCGCGAATGAAAAGTGGCCGTCGTTATCACCTTGTTATCAAAGCGGTGTTACAACAATGGGTTACAACAACCAACAATCACCGCTTATCAACTCATTTTCACTTTTAACACAATTAAAGGCTACAACAGAGCGGCGCGGAACATCCGCAGCCTACGCGGCATGTTCGCAGCGGAAATTTCGCGTCACGGCTTATGAGCACGTCAGATGGACAGACACAGGCGTTTTGCCGTCAATCCATTTTTCGGCAATCTGGCTACACTATGTGTTCGAGGATTTTTTTCTTTAAATTTAGCAACTGGATTTATCCACTTTTACGTTACCACGGCCTTGTAATAAACATTTTTGTCGAAACTTCACCGTTCTTTCGCGTACCATTACATAACTTTCACTTCTTAAGAAGTTTCTTTTTAAGCGTGAGAAAGTAAATTAGTAGTGCGTCAGAATGGCACAGACGTTCTCGTACTAGGTTTCTAACGTCTTGGATCTGGGCTAGTATTTCGGTGTTGCTTCATCCTCTTGCCAGCTGCCATCTATCGCAGCCCAGAGTATCTTTTTTAAATGTTCTTAATTAATGGTAGTTCCTATTTATTACTAAAAGAAAATTAAAGAACCATGAAAATCGGACATATGCTACCTTTGTAAGCGTATTTTACTCTATACTTAAAAGAAATTGAAAGAAAAAATGTGGTCTTTTTGGTAAAATTTTAAGTATGTTCCAGGAGCTTCATGTAAAGTATCCCCAAATTTTATAGAAAGTTTTTCGAAATTCCAAGCCCTTGAGTGAAGCCATATCGGTAGGGGAATGTCCATTTTGGAAAAACTCCTCCATATAGTGTAGGCGCTAGTGGTGTTCACAGACGGATGGATGGACGGATGGACGGACGGACGGACGGACGCACGCACGGACTGACGGACGTTTTGAAATAAACACTTTCTGTATCAGGAAACCCCGAAACGTGTATATCCGATGAAGTCTCAAAATCGATGTTCCGCGGCATTACATAACTTTTTCTATACTACGTATATTACTCCGTATATACGTGCGTATACGAGAAAGTAAAATGGATAAAGGAATTGTTTTTTGTAAGTTGTTTAATGCAATTCCTTGTCTTACGATTACGTCATTTGCTGTCAATTATGAAACAAAGACGATGGGCTTGATGAATCAAACAGTTCAAAACGGGTTGATGCAAGAAAAAGGTTGGTAATCGCTGTTTTAGCATTAATCTAGCAGCGCCCACAATTTTTGGGAATCCACCAGAGTCTAAAAGTCGGGAACAAGCCACTTAATTAACCTAAAATTACAAGTAGGCTTTAATTTTGGGAAGTGTTTAGTGGTGTTTAGTTTTTGAGCGCTGCTAGCTTTAGATGGCTACATTTCCTATTCCATAATTCCCTGGGTGTTGACTGCCATGAAAATTGCAAAATTTAGGACATTAGCTCTAAAATCATTAGGCGTTAATTCCTGCGCACAAAAGAATGTAGATATTGATTGCTACCTTAGAAAAATTTCAACGATCCTGAAAAAAATCAATGCAATCATAGTAAGCAAAGTACGAGAGTTGAGACGCTGACTTCGTAAGCTAGGCACTAGAAAATATACAACGGAAGGAAGACGTTTATTTCGAGAGTATAAGCTAACAGGAACCCCAAAGCCCTGAATTAACATCCATTGTGACGTGGGTCGGCGTGTGCCGTTTCATGGAATAAACGCATGGAGCAGCTGCGTGCTACGCGTCGCACAATCTAATTAAAAAGCGCGGAACGAAGCGAACTGAGCCCACTGATAAAGCAATCCGATAACGGATGAGTCGCTAGCGATATGATTCCGCCTCCATCAGCACTCGGAGGGGCGGCAGGCGCGCTGCGCTCTGCACGCCCGTAACTTCTCCACGTGAGATTTTTCGCATGTTTTTTTTTTTTTTTTTTTTTCTTTTTCTTTTCTTCCCCCCCCCCCCTCCGATGTTACGCTTCTCTTCAATTTCGTGTGGGCCTTTCCCTCTTACAAATGAATGGTATTTGGGTTGGGGATGAATGTGATGGGGCGGAGCAAGGACGGATAACGAGGTTTTGGGAATTGTCAGGCGGAGTGTGGAAAATGAGATGGGGGAGGTGCATTACTGAGTTGTTTTTTTACATTTCGGAAGTAGATGCTTGATAGGTGTGGGTGCTGATGTGGTGCCGGGCGGTTGAGAACAAGAGGCGCTGGGCTTCCCAGCACGGCCTTCCAATATCATCACCTGCAGTTAATCGCGCAGCAACAACGCAAAAAACTCTCGACGTCGACTTTCAGGGGAAAAAACGACGCAGTCTTAGACAAGTTAATCTTCACGAATTATTTCAAAAGTACACTCGTTGCAATCAATAACACATCCACTTATCAAAATTCTAAACATTCTGTAACAAACATTTAGAACTCGTATACTGCTTAACACATACTGCAACAAAGTACATCTCAGCTCAAACATGCGTAGTCATTATATCAGAAGTTTACTATTATAATTTTTGTCAGAAAATGTTCATTGATTCCGAGACGATAAGGGAGCCATCACCTAAAGAAGTTTATTTAAACATTTATGTAGTTTCTATTTTCATGATGTCCTTCTATATTACGTCGCAGTATTACTACACCAGTATTTACAACAGGTTATTTGGAATTTTATTATAACGAATTTGTTTGTGACTACGTTTCGGAGTATATTTTATCTTCGTCCGAGTACTAGCTCGGACGAAGATATTACTCAAATATGGCATACTATTTTACAATATCTCACAAAACTCACAATAATCATGATTCAAAAACACATCAAAGCTTGTATAAACAATTTCAAACTATAATTATATCACATTTAGTCCATCTCTATAGACTAAACCAAAGACACTCCATCATCATTTAAACTTATAGGTGGTTAAAAGCACCAAAGCTACTCTTTATGAACCGATTGGAAGTATTGCAGTTCCTGTTTTTAAAAGTTACTTATAATTTCGTGTTACGGTAGATTCACGTTAGAAGAAGAGACCAATTGTGAACTCATTTGACAATTCGCTATTAATTCATTATTTAAAATTATCCAGGATTTTGCACTGGAAGGGAAATGAATGGTGAACGAGATTTTACGTCGAACTTATTTGGATTTCAAAGGTTAGGAATTATTTAATAAATTTAAACAATTGCGGCAAAACGTATGGAACCATTTTAAAAGCAAAACCGATAGGTATCTAACTTGCAATAATTTTAGTAACCTTTGAAATGTCGAAGAGGGCAAACGCAGAGTAAAGGGCGCGAGTGCAGATCCTCGGGTGAAAGAAGCGCGCGTCCGTCGCCGCAAAGGCTGAGCCCCGAGGCGCACGCGCCCAGCCACAGCCAGGGCCAGTCCGGAGGAGATGAGCAGAAGGCGGGGCGCGCGGCGCGCGGCGCGCGGCGTGCTCCGCGCCGCGAATCGATCCCGCAGCCGCCACCACAGCGCCGTGACGTCACGGGCGCTTGACGTCACCGCCGCCGAGTGACGTCTCGGCGGCCGACCGACCTGCGCTCACGGCGCCCGCGCACCATCCGCGCGTCCACAGCCAAAGACGGGACAAAAATACTTTCCGATCCTGCTAGGCGATGCGATCCAAATTGCTACGCGCAAACAATTCTTCGTTACACAATACTCTTATGCATATGGTGGTTGTTGCTTCGTAAGCTGAAACATTTGTGTGTTTTCAAGGGATTCTCCTTTCCTTTTTCCTTGGGAGAGAGAGGGGTCAAACCTCATTGAATTTTTTAAATGAATTAACATCAAAATGAACAGTAATTTAATTTAATATACTTAAAAACACAGAGAAAATAACTTATGGAATTTGATACAGTGTGAGAATTTTTTTTAAAACATAATTTTAATTTCAAATTTATTCTTAACATTTTGCTCATAAATTACGATTTAGGGTCAATTTTGGAAAATGCACCATGTTATAACGATGGAAATTTCTGCCAAAGGACATATTTTTAAAGAATACTTACTTCAATATAAAACGGCAAAGAAAGGAAATTTGAAATGGATATTTTCATTTTGGGAGTACTTTACATGAAGCTCCGACATTTTCTTTTCAACGAAATTGGTTTTTCACAATTAGTTCTTTTAATTCACGCCGTGTTTTTTTCGAAAATATTAATCTTTTCGTGCAATTTTGCCTGAAATATGGGACATTTTAAAAACAAGATTAACTCATAAATGGCCCCAAGTTCTTTCTTTAACATTTTTGTGGGGATTGTGCTAAATGAACTGAATAACATGTCAGAAACGCCATTTTCATGTTTTCTTTTGATTTTTCGAAAATTACACATATGCAATTTTTTAAAGAAAGTTTCATGTCGTTAAAATTTATGTACCTAAACGTTTTTCATTGTTTAATAGATTTGTTAACACAGAAGCTCCAAAATAGCTCTAATGATGGTTTTCTATAAATTTTGTAGAATATTATATGAACTAAAAATGGTGAATTTTCGAAAACGTTTCACAATTTTCTCAAAAATGGCTGCATTTTTTAAATATCGATATTAGAAAAGAATTCAATTCTCTACGATATTCAACAAGTCTGATTTCGCCCTGGATATTAAGGTCGAAATATTAAAGAACTCAAAACTGTATGTGCTTTTTAATCAACCACAGAATAAACTAAAGGTTCTCAATAGCACATACTTTAACGCATTACTAGGAGCGGTTACATAATATTACAATATTGTAATGTCTGCCCTATTAACACTTCAGCTACGGCTTGAAGCGCAAATAAATTCAAACGACACACCAGTGGACTTATATGCAATAATTTCGATAGTCACAAACAGTAGTCGTTTCTTACTTATACGAAAGAAACAAACGTGAATCAATCTCAACTGTAACAATACTTCCAGCACATTATACAGAGAAGCAAGGATAATTTCACATATAAACATCCAGATCTCAATATCATCCAATACATCGCCCTATGAATGCATAACAATAAGATTGCAAATCTATCGCTTACAATTGTTTAACATTTGAGCATCAACTCACCGTATGCGGTGTGTGAAATATAATCCAACTATATATATATATATATATATATATATATATATATATATATATATATATATAGTATTTAAGGCTATCTACGTTCAAGTTTGAATCGCTTGAAGCAAGAAATTCAAGCTTGCATTTTCAAAAATGTAAAAAATATGTCTTTTAAAAAATATGATTTTTACTTTCATGCTACTTGTAATGGTGCGATAAAATGGCGAATTTTCGACAGAAACATTTTATTGCCGGACCCTGGTAAAGGAAACGTGTGGTTTTTTAGGGGGTTTTGGCAAATATGACTGACTTACGGGATGGAACACATTTTAAAAGAATACAGATGTCTATAATTATAACATTCGACGTAATACTATTCATCAAATGTCAATATCAACAGGCCACTGTATTAACTAGAGGTGCCAGAACACAAGACTTTCAGACCGACTGACGGAGGGACAGACCGACTGCAGACTGATGGGCGGGCGGGCGGACGGACAGAATGACAGAATGACGACTAACGAACGGACCGACGTGTAGGAAAAAATACTATTTTGGAATTAGGGTTCCCCAAAACGTGTATTTCCTTTGAAATCTCGACTTCTCCCAGAATTACATAACTGTCTCTGTACTAATATTACTCCGTATATACGTACATATACGAGAAAGTAAAAAAAAAAGTGCCTAAATATCTACCAAAATTAAGCAAAAACTACTAAAATGTTCGAAAAATCGTTCATGACCCTTATTTCAAAATCCGTCTTTAAAGGACAGATTTCATCAAGCAAAATATCTCTATTTTCAATATTTTATTTGTATGAAGATGCCGAAGAAAAACTGAAAGTTTGCAATTTTAGAAACGAAGCAGAGATTTCAACGATAAAGAGACCTGCACAATTCTCTTAAACGTCGTTCACACTACCCAGCAACCAAATTTAATAAAAAATATATTATCACACACCACACACACACACACACACACACACACACACACACACAGCCACACATTGTACACACATATTAATATATATAATATATAATATATATATATATATATATATATATATTATATTATATATATTCTATATATTGTATATTGTAAACATCCAGCTTACAGTTTAGCCGCTAGCGTAGTACACAGGCGGACGGACAGACGTTTTACCGTCAATCGGTTTTTCGGTTTCAAGGACCCACAAAACATGGCTTCTGACCAGGAAGCCAGAGGCAGAGAAGCTAATTAGCTATATATAGGGGCAAGATTTATACACTTTTTCGCTACCACGGCCTGGCTATAAAAGATTTTGTGTCGAAAATTCGCCTTTTACTCCCGCAGCATTACAATACTTTCTGTATAATGCGTAAGCAGCATGCATGAAAGGTAAAAAATCAGCCGGGGGAATGATTTTTAGTCAAGATTATTTAACACTTGTATTTGTCATAAAGGTTACTGGTAAAGGGCAGGCGTGCCAATTAATAACAAACGTACAAACCCGTCAAGTTAATCAGGGTCGCAACTAGAGAGGATCAACCCGGTATGCTCCGGGAGTATGCGACAGGCGCCGCATTGGCAGGGAACTGTAAACATAGCTAGTTTTATTTTTTTATATTCGAAATTAAACCCAAGATACAAAATCAATAAACTAAATAAGCTAAATGTAAAATGTAGGAAGTGCTGGTTGATCATGCGTTTGATATGAAAATATAATATGATGGTTTAGATGTTAAAAACTGCAGAGAGCAGTGTTACGATAACGGGCCGACCATGGCCGAAGCGCACTAGGGAGTTTAATCTCGAATTCAAAAGGTAAATCGTTTTGCGAATTTTGTGGAATGTGAAACACATGACACAAAATGCGCTAAACTTGATTGGCACATATGCGGCTAGCTGGTCATCGGAGGCACGGTCCTGCTTTGGCATTCTTAAATCCTTGTAGCGTTTCTTTTCTTCCTCCACCTATCGGTGGGAGGTTCTAGTCAAGCATGTTTCCTTATCTCTCAAACTGAAAATTAATACCACATGGTAGGCTAAGAGGGGAGCTGTAACAATAATATACAAGCATTAAGGAAGAATAATAGATGATATTAATGATCATGGAACCAGCCCAATTACAACTGGTGAGACCAAAACACAATCACATTCTCTTCAAAGAAATGTAAATTTGAAAGAATTATCTTCTTACTGAGTCGACATCACTATTGATCGACTAACAAAATATATTAGATGATCTCAGAATTAGAATCAGAAAAGTCAAATTCTTCAACTAATAAAGTAACAGAAGCGAAAGAAACCGCAGGAACTCTTAACCTAGAACCACAATGTAGAGAAGAAACAAGAATCAAAAATTTGACTGGTTATTTCGTGTTTCAGAGAACGTCAACCGCTAAGATCATTAGTTCTGTAAGTGGATTGGATGTTTTTATCACGGGAAGCGACGACGTTCTTCCTCCACTAAATGGCAATATCCGGCAGCGACCTACACGACACCTAGCTACCTTCGGCTAAGCGAAGTTTTCCCCCCTTCAAGTGTCTCCCCCCAGTGGAGCAACGCCCCAGCTGCGATAAGCTCTAAGCTTCCCGACATGTGTTGCAGTGTAGTGCATGTAAGAGATAAGGATAGGACAATGAAGAGAAAGGAAACATGACCCGCTTGTTAGGGTTACCATGGTTTGTATTCCCATGGTGAAGGTCGGAGAAACAACGGAAAGGGACCGATCAGTCAGCCACCAGAATTATCTTCCAGAGGGCGGATGTATTCCACCTAGCGTTTATACATCCTTCTACCGTCATGTGCCCGAACCTTATGACATCTCGCTCAAAGACGCAGTGACATCTGTTAATACCCTGAGTCACTTCAGCCGTTAAGATGTTTGATGAAAAGGGCAACGACGAAGCTCGAACTCATTCATTCTCTGAAGAAATAATTAGTTTGTTGATTATGCAAATAATAAATCAGATTTTGAATGACCTGAGATAAATGCTTCAAGCCATTCAAAACGGATAGTTTATTTGGCTTCCTCAATAGTGTTCGGTTAGCAACAATGAGGATTTGATGAACCAGGCATTTTAGTTAGCTACCACTTACAAATAAGGTACGAGATGGCGAGAGAATATAGCGAAGATTAGCAGTGGAAAGTTTTAAGCATCATGCAATCCACTGCTATGACAAGAAAACGGTCGCACCGTAATACAACAAGAGAATGACAGCGTTGAGAATTTATCTCAGTACATGTCTCAGCCGCCTTAAACGGAAGGACAAGAAACAATAGCAAACTAAAGATCGTAAAAATCGCCTCCAAATCTTTACAGGGCAATGAGTAAATAACCCGCGCAAGATGTCCATAGAGCCTAAGTTAGCTTCATTTTGTTGAGATATTATAAACATTTTTGCAGCTAAACAGTCTCTAAAGTCCATTTTTAGTTTAAGTTGTGTTTATCGCGTTTCATAAACAGATTAAAAATTAAACTAATTAAGAATTATAGAAAGGTAATTAATTGAGTGAAACATGATATTACCGAGTACTGCTTCTCGTTATTAAATACCCTCTTCTAAAACAGAAATTTGTTGATTCGTGCTATACATACATCTCGATAACATTTTTGATAAACCATTTTATTTCCTTAGTTCCAACATTATCTAAGAGTAAACTCCGTTAGGTTAGTTTCTTAGACAGTTTGATTTCATTATAGCTCAGGAGTATCGTCCAGGATTTATTTATAGATAATCGGCTTTTTATTCTCATATTTGTTGATATAACTTTGTAATTATTTGCCTCGAAACTAACGATTAGAGGGCTCTTCCAGTCTCATTTTTAAGGTTGTAATTTACTGAAATATACGTAAGTCATATTTAAAATTATAAAATTTGTATAAAATTATAATACAATAACTATTAACCACAATAGATCTAAAACACAAAAAGGGAAATAAAACATAATTAGATAACTCATTATTGTAGATTAATATTGTTAACAATGAGTTATCTAATTGTCTCAGTAAATTTCAGCGTATAGTTCCAATATAAGCCCGCAAACAAACAGAATTTGTCATGGTCTACGCGCGCGAATTCGAATGTAGTGCGGCGGTAACGTCCCAGTCTGACGTCAGCGGCAGTCAAGCGAGGCGAAACAGCAGCTGACCAATAACAAATTTACAATATCAAGATAAGGAAATGCAAGTTACCATTGATCAAGATGGCCAAAAGCAAGAGAAACAGTGGGCGGAATACTTTTATCCGTGGCGGAACTCATTCTGTTAACATTTTTCGCGAGAGGAAGAGCTGTTAAAAGTTTACCGAAGAGTAAATCCCTGTTTTTTGTGAGGAGCAGAGCCAAACTGACTGCTTTCGTATTTTTAGGAAGAAGCAAATCTACTAGTCAAAGTGTTTTGTTGGAGTGTAATCCGACGCACCACGAACTGCTTTTTTACGCCTCATTCGATAACTCCGAAGGAACTCCAGCAACACGCTCTGAAAAAAAGGGCGAGGTTAAACGGAGCGAGGTATGAGCATCTGAAAGCCAGAAGTGGCGAACTCGGGAGCCCAGCCGCCCGGTATCGCGCGCATTGTGTTTGAAGACAAGTTTCCACATCGTGGTAAGGGGCAGTCATCGAGAAGATTCCGCCGGCCGACGATTCGGATCGACACCGTCACAGAACTACCGATCGCGCTGGACCGGAGGAGAGGGTCGACTGCCGACGAGGGATTTTCGTGGTGACTACGCTAAGAAGGCGGCGCCAGAGAGGTCCTTCTGTCAATTCCCAACGCAGAAGCGTGAGTATCCGTGTAGAGGAAAGCAGGAACAATAAATAATTATGTAAATAAAGTTAATAACAAAGTAAAACCACGCAATAGAAAACATTACGAAGTCAATGGTCAATGATTCAATTTCAGAGCGGAATAAGCCAACAAATTAATTATGATGAGCGCATAAGTGAGTTTATTATTTTTCTGTAATTGAAAAGAGTTAATTTTGGACTAAGCTCGTTAAGACCAGATTCCTTAGAAGTTACACAAGCTGGTAGCCTAGAAATTTCTGATATTGTTATTGTAAATTCAAAGGCGAGGTAAAGCCGGATTATTTAGTAGAATAATTACTTATTTGCTGTGACGTTCACGTTCAGCGTCACTCGTTTTTTCAACTTTCGATCTTCTCATTTGTCGTAAACTTGCCTATGTTCCTTCAAGTCCGTATTCCCACACAGTATCTGGAATAGAAGTAAACTAAACCAACTCGACAGGTCTGAAGTGGATCGGCAGTAAAGCGTCGTGCGCTTGAGGTAACATCCACGCTGAGCTGCGGTCACATAGGGTTAAAGACACTTGATCGCAACAGTTGCTGAATGCCTGTCGCGCCGCGGCTATTTTGTCAGCGTATTCAGTTGCAATATATACATATATATAAATAACGGGTATACAAATGTCTTTCAGTCAGAACTTAACCTGCCCAACGTCAACGCATGATACGTTGCCTACAAAACCTGGGGCAAATAATTACCAATCCTTTCCCCCGAAGGTACGCTACAGCTATGCCACTGTCTTCATTAGCCCAGGCAAACACGTATCTTATACATGTTGAAATTAAAACGAAGAGTGAATTCCGAATGTGTTTTTAGCTGCTCGTATACTTCCCCGCAGGGGGATGGCCGAAAAGTCTGAGTCTCTTGATGGAAGATGGAAACTTCCACCTGAACTCGCGTTTCTTGGCGATACTCACGTCGTTAGCGCCAAAGCGGGAGCAGGGAAAAGGGGGTGCTAAGCTACGTGTTGCCGGGTTCGTCCGGTGGGCACCAGTTGGGCCTATACCCGGCGACCTTTGGACAGAATCGAGTACGAGACTTGCTCTCAAACCCACATACAAAAGCCCGGCATGGTACACCTGTCTTACGGAATCTCCTGTCAGTTTGCTTTGGATTCCGATACGTCTAGTGTCAAGGTGAACGTGTTGGGGGCCCCGAGCCAACCGGGCCTCGAGCTGGGCGGCCCACAGTTGGGCACATGGCTTCGTCATGGCGGTGCCCGATTCTCAAGGGCAATTGAGTAGGGATTCAACGTGGCGTATTGTGAGTGGCGATTTATCAGACTCCGATGTTATTCTGTCACTTAGTAGCTGAGTTGGCAGACTGGCCCCACCCAGACGTAATTCAAGAGGCATCCAGGTGGGGTGCTACGTTCCGACGTATCCGGATGTCAACCCGAAGGTGTACTTTTACGCCCGAGGGAGGGAGGATATGTGAGGATAAAGTCTAAATAACCTAGGAGCCTGTTCTGGGGAGCAATCCTCCTGGTAACGACAATGTGTGGGGCGGTAACTCAAGCAGGGTAGACACAGCTCGTATACTGTGCGACACTTAAAAATATTTTAAAACAATCCATTGCGTTATTTCCGTTTTCCCTGCAGACCAATCGGGGCTTGGCCTAGCATATGGGTCCTCGCACTCTAGATTCGAGATCAGGAATGAGGTATGAGAACAGGGAATCAGGCCAACACGAGGCCCAAAGGGGGGAGACCAAGTTGGGGAAAGAAGGAATACGAACGATCCGTTTAAGGTACTCCTGATATCTGCCTTGAATTGTTAGGAGAAAATCACAGAAACAACCGAACAGAGGAACCACTAGAATGCTCAACCAGAATGTAATAGGCCTTGATCCAATTACTGGGATAGAATACGCGCCACCGTCAGGACCCGAATCCAGGACTTTCCTATCTACGAAGTTTCATTTGCGAACGAGGAATCAAACGTTATTGTCGATAACAAAACTATTTTATTTTCCCCGAGATCATTGTGGATCGTTCTCAAGAGACGAATCCATGGTCTCAGAATTAAATTGCTTTTCGGAGATGTCCCTTCTTGCAGGGCATGTGACGTGTTTTTCACTATCGTGGGCGGGCGATTCACGAAAATACAAGCAAGCGAAAAATACTGACCACAAAACCTTCGACACCAGTCAATGAATTTTTTTTTTTTGGCGAACAAGACGCACAAATCGGTAAAATGTACAAAATGGCCAACAGAAGTGCTGCCATGAACTCAATATTTTCAAATTCGTAAACAGCCGATATCTGCAGATAAAAAACTGGTACCTCTGCTGTAGAGTAGAGGTTTTCATCAAAAGATGACATCGAACTGTGTAGCATCGTCTTTCTGACAAGCAAATTATAAGGGCCCCTTACCACGTCGCCACAGCAGCGTGCTTCCAAAAGCCGCAACTCGTAGCAAAGCATTGGTTCAAATGAAGGTCTTCTACGTGCGGCGGGTTCGTGCTGCTGTGTCGTTCCGCGGCGAACCCTTCCCACCAGCAGGAGGGAGTATGTAGCATCGCTAGCAGAACACACATTTAAATGTTGGCATTTCCCCTGCGCCGCAGACAGCGGCGTTTCACCCGCTGCATTTCTTTGTTTGACGTCGCCGAGAGGTCAGCGAAATCTACCCTCGCCGAACCCTCCCCCTTTCACGGCGGGAAGCGTTGCAATGGTGGCAGGCGGCGCAAGCCACAGCAATGAAAGAGGGAGGGTTCTGCGGGGGTAGGTTTTGCTGACCCTTCCACGACCACTTACAAAGAAATGCAGAAGGTAAAAGTGGCGAGTGTCCTAGTGGGAAGACCTCCATTTAAACTAACGCTTTGCTAGCAATGGCGCGAACGCCGTCCCGGGCTGCTCATAGCCAGCATCTGCCGCCAAAAGACACAGAGCGCGTATCCGCTGCATGTGGGAAGACCATTTAAAACAATGCTTTGCTACCAGCCGCGTTGTTCGGAAGCGCGTTGCTGTGTATATGTGTGAAGGGGCCCTAAGAGGAGGTGTGAAGCATTTATAACGGGTAGAAGGATGCACACGTTCCGACCCGACATTGGGTTCTCCTAGCGACCACGTGCCGAGACGAATTCAAAGGTCACACTTGGAGGACAATGCAACGGTTGGGGCACTCGAGCGAGAGATGTCGGTCCCCAACGGCCCATTGAATTGGGAGTGATCAGATTTCTCCTCTCCAAGACCAACAGCAAATACAGATTTACCTGCAATCCAGCACTTTGCATTCATAGCGTAAAGGCGCGTTTACACGGAGAGTTTTCTCTCCTAACTTACCGGACCTGTTTAGGAGACACGTGTAAACTCTCAGGAGAGCGATCTTATCTCCGGGAGGCATGACGTCACAAGAGATTTTCGAAGTCTCGACAAGAGAGCAGTGTAAAGACTGGTATCGACGAGGAATCGTATCTCCTGGGAGATAAATGGTATTCAAAGAGAGTTGGAAGACTTTTTGCTCTCTTGGTATAATATGTGTTTACGTTGTCGATTAGCCATTTAGTCTGTGTCTGTGTCGCGTTCCAGTAAGGTCGGTGAATTTCTGTTCTTTGTGGGAAATTGTACACTGGGGTTTTATAAATACAAATGACAAAGAGCTGTATACATCTCCTGTGGCCAATAACCTCTGTTCCGTCAAACCAAGTCTCTTTCCGCAGTAAAGACGTTTCCACATTTCATGGGTGAGATTTTTTCTAATAAAAAATGAAATCCTTCTGAAGTTACGACGTTTTTGTACACGACTTTATTATGCATTATAAGATTATATTTTATTACATTCTTTAATAAATTAAAATCTTCATTACATCCTTCAAAAAATTACGGATTAATTGAGAAATTTTGTAATATAAAACTATAATTATTTTTGTCTTTCATATGCCTGCCCTATAAGGTGTTATGCCTCTACTATCCAACTTCACAAATCTCAAATAATTCAAAATAATCTACTTCGCAAAATTTTACATCTTTCCTAGTTTATATCATATAAACAAATTTACTGAGAACTTAAAATCGATTCTTTCAAATTGTTGATATTTAACTTCGCTAAAAGTTTCTAAAACAAGTTTTCAACTTCACCCATTTTTCAAACCTTTACATTAGGTCAAAACTATTTTCCTCGTCGTGGAATCAGACCACGTTTTCCAAAAGAAATTTTTAATCCTCCGTAAATTAAAACTTGTTTTATTTTAATGCCCCTGAAATTAATGCAATTGAACAAATAGCAAATAAATATTTTTTTAAATATTTCCTTCTTGCAATTCAGCCATCGAAGTTTTATAAACGCTCAGCTCTTTTCTTCTAAAAAATATCTCCCACACTTTTCTCTTTCTTTTCCTCCGCTTCTTCAAAATTGTGAAAGTGGCACAGGCAACTACAATAGTTGTCACATTCTAACCTCAAACTACTCGCCGCTGCTTATGCAACATGGCTGCACCGGAGAACATCGAGAGATATTTTTTTATCAAGCGTGAACAGCAAGATGCTATTCATACCTCCTATACTTTACCATATCGCGCTCCTATTAATAATTTCTTCTTCCAAAATAAACACAATTAAACCCAAGGCCACCACTACCGGCCTAGGCCACCACCTACAGCTCAACAAGAATAAAAAAATAGATATCCATTAGATTCATTCCTCAGCATATTCTTCAGAGTTAATTATCACATAGGTGCTCGTGTGAGTTTTCCTATTCATGAGTAGTTAGATTTAGTTGTAAAGATTAGCATTTAAGTTAAATATAAGTATAAAAATACATATGATGTAGTATAAATAATACTGAACTATGTATATTCGTTCACTAATAAAGATATATTATATAAATAAAAGGAGATGCTTTTCCGAAGATATCTCAGGAAACGACTCTCCCGTGTGTTAGGAGACTTGCGTTTCGGGAGATATTTCGAATCGTCTAAAGCCGTCTAAGAGAGTTTATCTCCTAACTTCATGCAAGTTAGGAGACTGTCTCCGTGTAAGCGCACCTTGGGACATCGCAGGTCGGTAGCTCGACGGTAACGATCGATCTGCCGAGATCACACAATGACGCCATCTCGCCAAAGAAGCAAGGATAATGTATTCCCAGATACGATTATAAAGCTGGAGAAGCAATAGCATAGGCATTTCTAGGGAGCTTTTTTTTAACTTAGTTTTATCACGACTAGGGGCGGTTCTTTTCGCAAACGCGAGAGCAGAACGCGTTTCCAACATGAAGAATGAGATTCAGCCGTTCTGCTTGCGAAATCCAATGCAAGGTTCTCCACTCTTTCTTGTTCGAGTCTTTCAAAAAGTCTGGGGCTTAGTTCGCCGAACTCGATATTTTCTCATAGAGAGCAGCGAGTTTCTCCACAATAGCATCTCGAGATGTAATGATATCTTTCCATTCTTAAAAGATCTGGCAGTGTTTGTTGACAAGTATCCTTTAATTTGGCGTATCTTCCTCCAAACCAGGCTTGGAGGCGTATGGCAATTGAGAGAGGAGACATATGCTTTCCACGATTAACTCTTGCTCACTAAAAGGGTTCATCACGCCTTCTTTTATATTTGGTTAGGTTTTCCACGGTTGGGTAATGCTTGATAAACATGCCATTGCCTTTATACGCGCGCTGACCACTCTACGGTAGAACAGTTCGAATTCCGACACGGGATAAAGGGATGTCGCGGTTTACCAGTTGATTTTGGAATTGCAATGGAAGCTGCTAGCAAAATATAATTATTGAAATGTGCAGTCATTACAATAATAATAATATAAAAACGGACTGATTCATATAACATGAAATTACCTTAACAAAAAGAAACTTTTATAATCTAACTCCGCACTGAATGTTTGTTCTATTAAGACCACACTCGACTGGCACTGCACTGCACTTTACTATGATCCTTAAACCACTTCCTTCATTATTTCTCTACTATACACTGCACAACACTTCACTTCACATATATAACTTACGCTTCGCTCTACGAATATAACCTACTATTCTTAGTTAAGTTCCTCATTTACTTAGTAATACCCTAAATTAATTTCCTAAACTGTAGAATGCTTCGAGGAAAAGGTTTTTGTAGGCAATCTTCCATTCTTTTGACGCTCGATTTGTGAAAGAAGATTTCCCGACATTTGTTCTCTGCGGTCTTACATTTATTTTGTGCCTATGATCCCCCCTACTAATGTATGTAGGAATACTTAGCCGCCGATTAATTTCTTTCCAAGCTCGATGACCGCTTTATACAAAGCGCAATACAATTCTCCTATTTTCTTGTCCCTGAAAGTAACCTTAGCTGCCCTACACCGAATCCTTTCCAAATTTTTACACTGCATAATTTTGTGCGGATCCCGACAAGTTGTTCCATATTCCATTATCGAACAAGCGATAAACAAACAATTTCCTTCGCATTCGTTGTACTCTTTTTTTAAGGTGCGCATTACAAAGTGACGAGATCTCCAGGCTTTACCTACAACTAACTCTACATGACTTTTCCAGCTTAATTTACTATCGAAATTGATTCCTAGGTACTTGCATGAGGAAACTCTAGAAACGATGTAGTTATTTAAACGGTAATTTGTTTCTTTGTAATTATGACCCCTGCTAAATGTAATGGATTTGCTTTTTGTGCGATTTATGGTCATTCCACTATTTTCCGCACAGTAATATGACGCATCAAGATTCCGTTGCAGCATTTTGTCTTCTTTCGAATTCATACTACGATATTAATTACGTCCACATCGTCGAAGAAACCATCCAAGACGTCATTAGCTTGAAATATCAAATAGACAGCACGCTACAATAGAAGTGCTACAACTTTCGGGCATTATTTCTAACTTTTGCAATTTTCAAAATACCATGGTCATGGTTTCGATGATTTAAATCAAGTTATTTTTAAATCACTTATCAATTATCATTTTTTAAGTTAAAACATGTAAAAACAGTTAAAAACTGTACTATGTAAAAACGCACTATGCGGAGAAGTGTAATTTGTGCACATTCTCTTAAATTCTAGAATCTTTACCTTATTTCTTTTACAAATTGAATTATGAATACAGGTGGGAACGAAAGTTTTTGGCAAGAATTGATAAAAAAATATTCATTTGTATTAGATAAAATATATTTGCTAAGTTCTACCACCTTGAATACTATCCTTCATCCTGCCCTTCGTGAAGAAATTGACTTACTGCCACGAAAACGTACGTTAATTTGTATTACTATATTCCCCATTGAACTCTGGAAAACGTGCACAGAGAGTGAAGTTATATTTATGTCTAGAAGCAAACAAGAGGCCACCTCAGCATTTGCTTAAAGGATCAGGGAAACTGGATGAAAAGCCTAATGCAAATAGAGGTCATTCCCCGGAAGTTGTGGAATAATACATGTGACAACCATATTTAGTCTATTAGAATTATACAATCCAAATAGTAACTAATTCATTAAACGTTCGGTATAATCCCTAATTGTATAGAATCAATTATGCAGCAGAAGATTTAACTTCGCTCTTAAAATTGTGTAACAATTTTAACCTTTTTTATGTCATCTGGCAATGTGTTGTAAAATAATTATTAATAATTCCGGGCACATCAACTACTAACGCAGTTGTCCCGAAAGTGTAGTGAATGTTTTATCGCAGCCGGTGGCAGTGATCGTCCCCCGCTGGATGACGAGATCCGGTGCCGATCTTCGTCGGCATGTGGGGATTTTCCCAACCAGGAATCTCCCACCGTCACAGCCGGGACAAGCTCTAAGCCCCCGACTGATCTTCTGACATGTATTGTAGTTTAAGTGTATGTAAGTAAGAAGTGATGATAGGACAAGGAAGAGAGAACGACAAGGGACAAGAAGAAGGCACAAGGAAGAGAAAGTACGCGATCCGTTGCCCTTTTTAGGGACTGCTCAGGCATTGCATTGGTGTTGATAGAAGAAACCACGAAATTACCGATCAGAGCAGCCAGTCGCTAGAGTTCTCCTCTAGACAGCGGCTGAATTCGACTTCGCTGATAGGCTAGTGTTGAAAATCCAATTACTGTCAGGGCTCGAATTCTACCACCTCTCGGTCAGAGGTGCTGCAGTGACATCCGTTGATGTCCGCAATCACCTTTGCCGGTGGAAAGTAATATACATATGATTTTTTTGTAGTCAGCTATTCATACCGACACCTGATAAATGTTTACTATGTCGGGTGTTATAGTAATAGCTATTTTTATCGCTGATATGTTCCCACCCTTGAGTAAGGCATTTTCGGCAGAAACACTGATTTATAAATCCAGAGGCAAAGCAATGGAAGAATTCCTAGCTTAATAAAGATAGGCTTACAAAAATCAAGTGGAAGGGATTTTGAAAACTGAAACATACACGACATCGGAAAATGGTCTGAACGCGTAGATGAAAATATGCGATTGCATCTTATCCAGCAAGGCCAGGAAGTTGTTCTGCATATCACCACTAACTTCGCCGTAGCGTCAACAGTAACGTTCAGATTCGTGTCCTTTAACATCAAAAGAAGAGACAAGACGGCTTACCCAAGAATGGTTTTACTGCACATTAACTAACGGCGAAAAAATTACGTACTTGAATGGCTTAGTCTCCTTCCATTATTTTTCTTTTGCTGTCGATTCTTTGAGAACGTTAACACACCGAATGTATCAAAGTTTTGCTCAACTGATGGATTTAATAGTAGTAGAAGTAGTAGTGAGGTCCCTTACGGCTGACGCTGCTTCTCGCATTCCAGTCGCTACGTCCTATCTTCCCAACCTTCCTCTTAAAGATCTCGTTCCATCTTTTCTATCTCGTGTTTCCATGTTTTACTTGGTCTGCCACGCTTCCTGTTTCTTTGAGGTAGCAATTTTAAAATTTTAATAGGCCATCGACTTCTGTGAATGAATTTAATACTTGGTGGAAATTAAATACTAAAGTTTCAAGTCAGGAATCAAGTGCCCTACACAACCAACGTTCTTGCAAATGGAAGGAGTTGGAGACCAGACTTAAAGAAGGGGAGATTGGCCAGATAGCGCAAAAGTCAAAAGTTTCCCCTGGCGGGAAAACAAAAAAAATTGTAAGAAATTCTTGTAATATATGAAGTTAGATGTTATAAAATTCCTTGCCTTTGGCTTTACGTGGCGATACAGAAAACGACATCAGTACTAATACGGAAAACTTATTAGATTTGGTGCATTTATTTGCAAAGTTCGATCCTGTGCTTCGTAAACATCTCGAAATATCTAAAATGTGTGGGAAAATATCATTCATGAATGTCAATAGAAATCCGAAACTAAATTATTGCAATTTTGGGAAATAAAGTTCGCCAACGTATCATCGGACAAATAAAAAGGCCAAGTATTTTTCGATTATATTGGACAGCATTCCAGACATTTCTCAAAGGCCAATCACGCCTGGTATTAAGATACGTAGTGTTAAAATCAGGCTGCACAAGTAATGGAATCTTTAATAGATTTCATTGAAACAAAAGATTCAAAGGACCATAACATCAACCAGATTGATTGGAGAATATCAATTTTGGAGAAAATCGGCTGAGCCGCTAGCGTTGTTCACAGATGATCAGTTTTGTCGTCATTCGATTTTTCAGTATCAAGGACCCACAAAACATGGAACATAATCTGGCAACAAAACCTGTTAGAGGACTTTTTTTCTTTCTACATTTAGCAGCTGGATTTTCCACTTTTTTCGTTACCAGGGCTTCACAATAAGTTTTTCAGCCGAAAATGCGCCGTATTTTCGCGCAGCATATAAACTTTCTCTTTACTCCGTAGCGAGAAAGTACAAAGGGGTCAAAATACACGACGGAGTGCAAGAGGCGATGCCGTAAAATGGCATTGCATCATTTTAAAGACATTCTCATCACTTTGGAAAACCTGTCAGACATGTGAAAACTACAACACTGGAACATATGCAAAAATTTCTCTAATTAAGTTGCAGCCATTTTCCTATCTTTGTTTCTGGGGCCTCTAGCAACCGTTGCTATATGAAGTGAATGATGAAAAAAAAATATTTGCAAAGGGACTTGACATAAGACTGTGTGCTCAGAAAGTAAAAGCTTTGCAGATGGTACTGATAGAGAAACGAAAGCAATGGGCACATGACGCAGTAAGTTATGCAAAAAATATGTGTGAAGAACTTGGCATTTCCGTGGAACCTCAGAGTCGCATAATAAGGAGACATTTTTGGATGACAAAACCGGAGATGCCAACTTGTCTTGTGAAAATGAGTTGAGACGGAAATTGTTTTCTTCGTTAGAATATCTACACAAATTTGTGAGCGTTTTCAGCAGCTATAGAATTTGGCGGATAAGTTTGCTTATCTAATGCCGGTTATATTCCTAGATTCGGACGATACTAAATGTAATCGAGACTGCAATCTTCGAAATCGATGGGCAGGACTTTCAGCTGGAACGACTTCCATTGCGGACTTTTATAATGAATGCCACGCGTTATTCGACTGAGGTACAATGAACTTCGAGTTGAAATATGTAGATCCCTAAAGTTTTTATACCATCAAGGACATTTGAAAAATATTGAGGCAGATAAATAAACGATGTAAGATAATAAATATAAGATAATAAAAATTGTTTGGTGAATACCTTAGTTTCGGCACTAAGACGAGTTCAAGTTGCTCTTTTAAAAACTGTAATTTGTTAAAAATTATTTATTAATTGTTCGGTTATGGAAATAATTTCTTCAATATCCTGAGAAATTTGATTAGATCAATTCTATTGAATTTAAATTTGCTACTGACTTGCTATAGATTTAAATGACACCAAAGAATCGAACATGCTATATTTAGTGGATTTCATATTGTTATCAAGAACCCATTTAAACGTTTCTTTAGTAACAATATCATAATTAAAATACTTGTATTGAAAAATTCTTCAAAATTTTAAATGATGAAATTAGACACAATTCAACTGGGTTTACATTAAAAACACTGTTTTTCTACGCCAAAGTTCCTAAATCTTCGGTTTTTAAGTTTTCAATAAAAACTAAAAAAGTGGGAATGGTATCTATTTCACATCATGTTCTGAACTCGAGTTCTTCTCGTTATTCCGTCTCAGCCGGCCTTTTGTTATGTTGGATGGCTGATTTAGGAAAATTGTTGGCCATGCTTCATCTGTCAATAAAGATCATTTCCTGCATTAACAAGATTCAACGTTATGTTTTACGAGATAACAATGTTGGCATGCTCTTTTGAAAATGCTTTATGAACACAGTTGAAAAATGAATAATTGTAAAGTCACTCCTAGAAATCGCAAAGACCCAGAGATTTTATTGTCTTTTGGAAAAACAAACACTATTATTTTGGAGTGTCTTGATGCAAGTCGCTGGGAATATGAAATAATGCATGTTTGCTGTTACCCACAGCAATGATAGTGGGGTAGGCAACGGTGGGTCAGAGTAAAGTTGGGCGGGAATACCCCTACATAGACGGCATTTCTTTTCCAGTCTTATAGTTAATAGTGATTTGTAGAGCCCTTCATCTACTTACGTTATAGAAGAAAACAGTAAGGTGTATCGCAATATGTTGTGATTATTTTGCGTACATATTTTTGGGTTACGTTTTCTGCATTTTGACCTATACAGGTAAATAGAACGTGCTTTAATATAGTTCCAATTTTTTGAGGAGCTTCTGTACACGAAAGATGGGTGATATAGAGGGGATTCTGAATGCGAAGAGTACGAAACTTAAAATGTGTTTATTTAACTGCATTCTATTTCTGGTTGGAATGTAGAATTTGGATTGTGTATGGACTTTTTTAGTGGCCAGATGAGGTTCACGGCAGTCTTTATCGGAGTTCTGCAGATTCCTCTGCAACTCGTCACATTACTCCATAGTCAAATCTTTTATCCATCAATTCAGTCACCTCCAATGTGTAACAAGATGTCCTGAAATCACACTCCTCCAGATATTCTCACACTGCCACTGGCTTGTGAAGCAACACGGAGAGTAAGCTAACAAACTGAAACTTATCGCCGACTTGGCCCGAGTTAAGTACATTCCACTGTCCTAGATAATAAAACGTCAGGAACAGATACAGCATTTTTTACTATCTTACTCACATGTGTGATGACATTACTCCATTTGGCAAATAAAATGTTCTACGAACGTAAGAGTTCTTTTGAAGTAATACTACAGCAAACTAGTGGAACTAAAACAACACGTACTTTCTCGCAATTAGAAATGGTTTTGTAATAGTATTTATATCACAATTTCTCTCCGAATTATTAGTAATACTCCTTTGAAATCGTATATTATTTGGTGCGAAAAATAAGTAAAATACGAGAAAGTAAAATAATTAAAAGTTAATAAATAATACGATACTGATAGCATTGTCAAACAAATCAAAAATATAATAGTAATTATTAAACACTATGGTATTGTAATATTCTACAAATATATAAATGGATTCGTTTTTATTACCGCGAATGAAAAGTGGACGACATTATCGCCTTTTGTTATCTGTGCGGCGTAACAACAATGGGTAACAACAACTAACAATGACCGCTCATTCGTTTCACATTTAACACAATTTAAAATCAATTGACATAAATATAATATAATATAAAAATGAACTATGAAATAATATATAAATTTTAACTTACGTAGCATCCAACTGCATAAATTGGGAACGAGCGACTGAAGGCTAGCAATCTTTATTTCATATTTATAATAATAGGTTTTAAATAATGTCTAAACGTACAACAAAAGCTTCAATGTAAGAAACGAACAAAAATATAAAATATGAAAAAATATACACATTCTAACACACGTAGCATTCAACTGCTTGAAAACACCCAAAATTACGATGAAGCGCGGATTTTCAGAGCGGGAGAACAACTTTGACTCCCAAATACTCCAATTTTCGAAAAATTCAACATGACCTTATATGAAAACCTGTTTTGATAAACACATTTCATTAAGAAACCAATTGTATCCTGATAATTGTAGTAGTAGGAAGATGCTGAAATTTTTTTGAATTTTTTCAAATTTCGAAAATTAGGGTTTTCAACCAACATGAGACCTGGACCATTTTCTTGAACGTCCTTCAGGCTTTCACCAACAAAATTTCGTCAAAAACAGATTTTCAAATAAAGTAATGTTGAATGAACCCCATTTTAAGAAAAAAATGTTTAAACATCAATTAAAAATTGCCTATATTTCACGTACACTTACGCGAAAAATACTCAAATTTTCGAAAAATTGTACGTGACTTTATTTCTAAATCTACCTTTAAGGAACAGATTATATTAAGGAAAAAATATCTATCTTTAGTATTTTAGTTGTAGAAAGACGCCGAAAATTTTTGAATTTTTGCAATTTTCAAAAAATTAGAGTTTTTAACCAACATGAGACCTGGGCCATTTTCTTAAATGTCCTTCAGCAAATCCAACCATCCTTAATTGTTCTTCAGCAAATCTATCCATCAATAAAATTTAATAAAAATCGTGGAGCCATTTTTTAAAAATGTCCCAGGGGCTTCATGTAAAGTGCCTCACAAAATTAAAATATCGATTTCAAAATCAAGGGGCCCCGACATCAGCAAGATCGATCAAGGAATATCAATTTTGGAGAAAATCGGCTAAACGGTTTAAATGATTGAAATTTTGTTGGGGTCTTGAAGGACGTTTAAGAAATGGTACAGATCTCATGTTGGTTGAAAACCCTAATTTTAGAAAATTGAAAAAAAATAATAAAATTTTTGGCGCCTTCTTACACCTATAATTAGCGTTGTTCATAGACGTTTTCCCGTCAATCGATTTTTCGGTTGACTGTTTTAATGGTTCCGGGCACGGCAACTACCAGAGTCATTAGTTCAGGAAGTGTAATGCTAATTTTAGCTCGGGAGGTGGCGGTGATCTTTCCCTCGCTGTATGGCGGGATCCGGAGCCGACCTGCCGCCCGCTAACGGGGTTTCCCCTACTAGGTATTTCCCACCAGCAGGGCACCGCCCCAGTCGGGACAAGCTCTAAGGTCCCGACCGGCCTCCCAGAATGTGTGCTTGTGTAGTGCATGTATGTGTAAGGGAAGAGGATACAAGGAAGAGGTAGGAAATATCGCGCGCACCGTGGCTCGTTTGGTCATGTTCTGCTCCAGCATTCGCCTGGTGATCGAAAAAAAACAACAGATCAGAGCAGCCGGACGCTAGAATTCTCTTCCAGACAGCGACTGAACTCGACCTAGCTAATAGTGCCACCGTCGGGACTCGAACCTACGACCTCCCGCTCAGAGTGACTGCAGTGACATCAGTTGATGCCCTGAGCCATCTCTTCCGGTCGATTTTTCGGTATCAAGGATCCACAAAACAGAGATTCTGGTGACACCACAAGTTAGAGGATTTTCCCCTTAAATTTATAAACTGGATTTATCCACTTTTTCGTTAACAATGCCCTTTAAAAGGAGTTTTTCTGCCGAAAATTCGCAGTTTATTCGCGCAGCATTACATACCTGTCTCTTGTTAAAAATGGCGATGCAAAATTTAACTTCCACTCTCGCCTTTTGGTAAAAGAACTGAGCAGGACGGGGCATTGCGAAGAAGTAAAAGGTAGGACATCCTCACGCACAGCACTCGCTGGACCTGCGATACTCGAAACTTCCATGGCTGTGTGCAGTACCAATATTATCGCTAGAGCTTTTCATTTTCAAATCAAGAAGAACCAATAGATGCCCTCTCCACATCACTCGCGATTACGCAAATGCCTGGTTAGAACGGCAACGCCCACTATTCGCAAATAAGTCAACTCCGTATCAATTTGTCCAAGATTCAACGCCGTTTGAAGATTCTGAGTTTGGACGGACAGACGGACGGACAGCGGACGGTCAGACGGATGGACAGACGGACGGATGGACAGACGGACGGACGGATGGACAGACGGACGGACGGATGGACAGACGGACGGACGGACGGACAGACGGACGGACGGA
>BOPP01000146.1:2698824-2739523 GCA_017312745.1 Gryllus bimaculatus
CGGACGGCCGTTTTGTCGTAAACCAAATTATCGAGATCAAGGACAAACAAAACGCATTCTGACTACTCAGCTTGTTAGAGGCAATAATTTACAACATGTAATAACAAGAATTATCCATTTTTTGTTATCATCGGCTCACAATACGAGTTTTTGCTAAAAAATTTGTTAAAAAAATTAAAGAGTTAATGTAATACTATTTATTTAATGTGTTTGATCATCTAATTTGGATCATCCGCGTTTGACTCTGCGGAAAAGTTATAGCGACTATTTCACTCGAGAAATTAAAACCTATAGTGTTTAACTAAACATACAAAATGCCTCAATCAGGGGGTGCATCTCAAAAAGTTTATCGCTTTTTCTATCCGACGTTTCTTACAGCTTCTACCTACCGGCCAATAATAAATTGAAATTCATCTATCTTAGGAGGCTATACACATCATTGTCATGTCGATGTCCAATAAACAGCATTTGTACTATAACATAATATCTGATTTTAACATACGCTTCAGTTATTTTCAATATTTGGCGAATTTGCAACTCTGTTGGACATAATTTTACTAATGGAATAGTCCTATTACCACTCGTGCTTTGGAAATTCTCAGATAAATCTCCTCCTAGCTTCGCGAGTCGGGGATTTAGCGACAATTTCCAAAGCACTCGTGGTATTACATAAGAAATCGGGTTGCATTTTACTGCTAATTCAACGCGTTCCTCGAACCCTTCTTACTCTTGCATCACTTTCAGCAAATGGGGAAGGCAGAGTTCCCTACTAGTCAATGAATCTTCCCTTCTATTTGAGCTTCCGAGCTGCTGTCAGCCACAACAACGGATATCTCCTGTGGTTGTTACGTGATAAACACATTGAAATTGTTTTTAATAAATTAAGTAAATATACAAAAGTGTTGGCTTTGGGGGTAAGTGTTGGCCATTAACTGCTTCGACCGCCTCTCGTCTGGAGGGCGGGGAGCGCTGCAGAGCGACAGCGGCGAGGGGTTCGGGCACCGAATTTGGTGCCCCGCGGGAGGGGCGGTTCGGGCCCAGGCCTGGCCCGGCGCCTGGGAGGCTGCGGCGCCGAAGAATCGATTGCGAGCTAGAGGCAACGCACGGAGCCCTCGCGCCAGGAAAACGTCGCCCTACAGAAAATACGCAATGACGCTCTCTGAAACCAACCCTGATTGCCACAAACGATTCCTAATTGAAAAACAGTAACTTTAATTCACAAATTTACACATTACCAACGATTTACCTACGTTAAAACATTTGCATACCAGGGCATTCAGTGTATGTGAATTAAATGAATGTCAACATTATTTTCTGTAATTAAATTTCTCTTTTTAAACACATCCAAAAATTGTACAATACTCCTAGAAAAAACTAGTCGCTCAAAGTGGTTCCAAAATTAAAAACTAAGTTGGATCTGTAGTTTTTTTTTAATTCTCAACGATTTCCGGCGAATGTCAAAACATGTGAACACTTCACAAACGTCGCTGTGGGTCGAGCGGGTTTTTAAATAATCTGACAACTATGTACATCACGAATAAGAATCTTAATTACAGTTCGAATTATAAATATATGCATTACTTGCCCGCAAAAGAGGGAGAACTTACGGTGACATTTCTTTTCAATTTCCGTGAATAGAATCGCACTACATAAAGCTTGCATTATTTACTTGCCTACTCACTTAAATATTGCCTGTACAAATTTTCAGTTTACAATCAGATCACGTGTATTGTCTTAACGTGAACCCGAGGTATATGGCAAGTTTACAAGACCTCGAACATTTGAAAATCTGCCAAGAGGTTTTCAATTAATTTGAGTAATTCCCGCGAAAATCGCGTGAAATACAGAAAGATAGTGGGTTATCATATTCATAATAAATGCAAGGCAGATATGAAGTTTGAGTAAATTAAGTATTCGTGTTTCATAATCAAATAATTATTTGTGTCGTGGATAAAAAGTAAAAGTAAAAGCAAACAAGATTTACGTAGCGGCTAGCTCAAACAACGTCAACATACATGTAGTTTGGGGTAAACTAAATAGTGAAGGAAAGTAAAGAATGGCAACCATAAATGAAAACAGAAAACTTACCAAAATGCACAACTCATAATGTCAACGCAGCTGTTCGCGAATAACGAATAATATTTTATCTCCAAACACGTCAGTTACACATGTATAACAGAACATTACTTATGCTTCCGACATGGTATCAGCCATACTGCTTACTTTCCTAGCCAAATCATGTTAGCCAACCGCACAAAAGTAGATATTCATCACTGCCATCATTTTATCTTTATTTGAGTTTGTTAACGCGGAGTTAATTATTAATTTTCGTTCTCAATATTCGTTGAAATAGAAAATAGATAATTTGCTATGGTTTTCAGACAGCAGACACTGAAATACTGTCCTGTGGGAGATATGCGTGGGTGTCGTGCAGTGTCATGGGAATGCTCTCGTTCCGTCAACAGAGCGAAAGTGTGTATGTGTGTGAGTGTTGTGTGTGTGCGTCAGTGAAAAGATGGTACTCTCACGAAAATGTGGGCATGTCTGGTTAGAAAGTAACATGTTAATGTCTTCATAGAGGAGGAATAATATTCATGGAATTCTGGTCAGTTTTTTCAAACAATTTTGACAGCTGAACAGGCGATACCGGCAAGGACAGGTTGGTTTTGCACTCAATAATTTAGCAAGGTGACCAACAAAAGTGGGTGGATGCGCAGCGTCGCCACCAGGTGTTGCAGCGGAGTGTCATTCCTTTCTATTAATCAAAATGTGCTTTGTTGTTTCAGTACCATTTGTTCACTGATATGGAAGAATGATTATTAAGAAGATACTAGATGTATGCTTTTTCATTGTAATAGCAGAAGGTAAAAAAAAAAAAAAAAAATTGTCACTACAGTGATAATACTTATGTATTCTTAGCTGAATGTCATATTTCTAAAGTAAGGGCTACATGTGTTATCAATATGTGGGTTATTTTTAAGGTTGCTGCTATGCCTCAGAAACAGAATTGCAAGAAATGGCTGTAGATGTGGGCCAAAATGTGACTTTACCATGCACTGACAGTGTATCATTATCTCCTGCAATTCATCGGAATTCAGTTACTTGGGCTCGAATAAGAGAAGGAAAAGATGCAGTTCCGATAAATGCCCTACACACACAACCTGATGGTGGACTTACATTAACTTCACTTAACAGGGAAGATTCAGGGATTTATTTATGCACCTTGGAAAGTAAAGTGGGAAGTACTACATCACCTTTAGATGTTGTTAGGAGAAGGGTTAAAGTGGAAGTAAGGAGTAAGTTTCCTGTAATGTCACTATTTCATGTGTTGTATGGTTTTGTAACTACTATCTTATATTTATACTGGTTTTGCTCATAGCACCTCCCCCAGAACTGGCAAATGTCACAGTCCGTCCTTCAACAGTTCTTGCTCTTCTCCTGTGGGACGTGAAAGATGATGGAGGTTATCCAATAGACTATTTCTCAGTGCAGTACAAAATGAAGTATCCTAATGAGCATGGGCAAGAAGACACATGGCATGATGGTTTAAGGGAACCTATTACTCCAACAGTAGTGAGTGCAATATTTTTTCATAATCAGTATTATTTTGAACATGATTTTATTTGATAACTTTGAAACAAAAACTAACCAAATCTATTTCTTATTTTCTTCAGCGTCAGATTGATGTTTATGAGCTGGAGCCCAATACAACTTACCTTTTCAAAATGTGGGCTACTAACCAGTTGGGGCCAGGAAAAGAAACAATATTAGAAGGTACAACATCACACAATATGGAGGAAATGGGTAAGTGAAATTTGTCGAGAAAAACCTAAGATATTGGTATTTGTGTGATGAGTGAATAATCAGGTCTTGTTCTTGTTTTCTAGAGCTTGCACGCCTTCTTCTCAAAGATGCAAAAGATTTTGATACACGAGTTTGGGTGGTTGCTGTGGTTATTGTAATGGGAACCCTTCTTATCCTCACCACTGGTACATGTTATCTATTGTATAAGGAGTACCATGTTCCTGCTTGTAAGTGAAAATTAAACTTCTAACCTGTTAAATATCTACCTATAAATATTCATTGTAATGACATCCTTTGCAGCAAAGCGAGATGATCAAGAAATTATTGAGCTAGTTCCTAACATAATCCTCAACCCTGGATTTTATGAAGGTGAAGCTCACACTGAACATATTGAACCAGATGAAAATTCAAATGATCAGACTACAACTAGGATAAACAACAATACAATAGTACAACCTATACGTGTTTGATATAGGAGGTACAATGATGTAGAGTTTCTGGGCGATTTGAATGAACACAGCTCCAGAATACACTATGAATGTGTCTGTGGAAAGAGTCATGCCTTGTAAGTAGACGTGTTCATGAGCTTTCTTCCATTCAAACGGGGCCGCATCAATATTTTTTTTGCAGCAATAATTCTTATAGTGACACTAGTCCAAGTTCATATAAGTGTTCTTATGAGCACTCTAGACACAATTCTTTTCCTTTCCTGCACTTTCAATTTGGTTGTGAGAAAGCCTCAACCATGTGATGTTCCATAGCAACGGAAGTTGAGCTCATTTCTATTCATGAGGCTGTGCCTCGAAGTGGAAGATATCAGAATGTCGATGTTCGTTAAAATATATCAGTAATTTTCATTGGTGAATGACTGTAATCATAAGCATGAATTGGAAGGTTGTGGTAAGGACTTCCTAAGCATTTTATAATTTCATAAGTGTTATGCTGCACTCGAGGAACTGATTTCATAGTGTTTGTTTTTAGAGGGTGCAGGCAATGTTTGTAAATACAGTAAATGTGTTCTTATATTTAAATGTGGAAAATGAGGTGTTTTTGTAAGAGACCTTGTAAAAATATTCATCCTTAATATAAGCATGTTGTGTAAAACTGGATTATAAAAGCTGGAACATTAATCTACATTTGATTTGCAAACGTGTTTGCAATTCATAAGATGTGCAAATAAGTTAACTTGGCAACATCCTTAATACAAAGAACAAAAATTGTATTTTTTTTTTTTTTTTTAAATGTTGCCTCTTATTTATCATTTGAAAGTTTCTGGTAATCATCATCAAAATTGGTTTCGTCATTAATGAATAGGATAGAATGTGCAACTCTAAGCAACAATTTCTCTTCTTGCTTATGTTTTTTCACTTTCTTCTTTGAATGGACTCGCTACATTCCTATACAAGTGGTTGCTTTCCTTCTAGCCACAAATTCACATCAGGTCTCATATTTAAGTGTTTTTTTGTATTTGTGAACTTACCATCATAAAGACTCCAAAAACACTAAGCTACATTTTATAGCTAGTGCAAAATCATATAACTTTCTCAGTTTTAATTTTTGTCATTAACTTTGTCGATGAAATATGCGCAAAAATTCAATTATATTCTATTTTAAAAAATATTTCCTTTCTATTACCATGTCTTGAAGGAAATTCAGTAGTCTTAATTATTAAATGTTACGAGATGCAACTGTTAAGCAAAACAGTTTTGGTTTGCAATGAAATTTGTGAACATTTCAAAATTTTGCAGTAATGCAAAAAGAGTGCACATGCAGCACTTTGAGACCTGCAGATAAAAAAGGCATATATGAAATGGCTTGCTTGTGTAGGAGTATTTAAGATTTGTATTTATGAAATTGATTTGATGAATTAATGGGATAGTTATTATTAGTTTTGAAATGAAAATAATTAATTTAATATCATAAATTATGAGATAGAATCTCATATTTGTTTGAATTGTCTTTTGTATTAGGTTGTTTAAAAACAAATATCAGATTCTTCTTAGAATTCATGCCTCTTCCTACCAAGAAAGAAAAACTGCGATCATAGAAGGTTCAGATTCCCAAGACAACTGAATTTCCAAAGACTTTTCTGTCTTTCTATTACTTCATTGCTGTTATCCTAGAAATATATATAGTTTATAAGTTAAAGCTACTCCACTATAATTTGTTGCATATTCTGTTCCCCAACAAATTCCAGTACTAAAAATTGTATAACCAATGTTAGGTCTGAAAGAAGCACATGCCTCATGGTTGTAGGCAATTTCATCCTCAGTGCTTCTGAGGGGTAATTTGGGGGTAATGTTAACATAAAAGCTTGAAATATATTAGAAATTATATTTTTTCACTTCATGTGCAGAGTAGCATACTGGTAGCGAGTACATTTTGTCAGTTACTCGTTTTCACTCGGCTAGTTCAGTGGGGTATCATTTTCTGTAAAATGACAATTGTGTAGCAGTATTATCAACTAAATGGATGATGGAAATGAGATTTTAGGTTTTATTTGATTGTCTACAGTATGAAAACTGCAATTTTGTTGCATAGTTCATATGACTAGCGATATGTAGCCTGAGAATTGATAATATGCCTAAAACACATTTTAGTACACCTCTGAGAATTGAGTAATTTTATGGACATTATTTTCAATATGCTAAATGAATGAATATTCTTGTAATTTGAAATTATAAATAAGACATAGTTGTGTACTGTATAAAATACAGACAATGATTCATGTTAGTAATTGTATAGTTTGTACAAGAAGTCTTAGTTAATTGCTTTGAAAAGATAAGTTTGCATAAAAATCTGAGAACTTATCACAAGTTATCTTTTTGAAGGTCTTCTGAATTATTTGTGCTCTCATTTCTTATGTGACATTTGGCTATGTAGAGCAATCACTGAAGAGTATATCATTGAGTGTTCACAACTAAATTCTAGGAATACACAGTTCGTTATTTTTTGCCTGAGAGAAGTAGAGTTAGATCAAAATTGTAAATGTATCTCAAGGTTGTGTGCTGTCAATAATGCCTTGATATTCCCAACTTTATTTTGTCTGTGATATTTATATTATAATACTCATTGCTGCTGTAGATTAAGTTGTGCTTAAGTATATTTTGTTAAACTTCCTTTACTATGAATTTTAGATGTTGGTAGCTTGTTATATTTTTTGGAAAAAAGGGCGGTCTTAGTAAGGACAATGAATGACACATGGTGCTTTGTTTATTTATGCATACTGAATCATGACTGTATAAACTAATCAGATTTTTTCAAAACTGGCATTAAGTTAGTTTTGCCAAGGAGGTCATTGATATCAGTTTGAATTTTAATGTGAGATTAAGAAGAAGTTACTCAAGACTTTCTGCACACTGCAGGAAGAAACTAGGTGACAATTTAAAGACTTAGAGACTTATGAAAAATGAGCCAAAGAAATAATACTATTATGTTCATTGGAAGTGTGCATACTATTGTACACACTGTATAGATTGCACTGAATGTATATCTAGCAATGATCATGACTGTTAATAGACTATAGAATAATAATAATAATAATAATAATTTTTGTTCAAATCAAACAAAAATATACTGGAGCTGTTTACAGTGATTCATTATTACGAAAAGGACATTCAATTAAAAATGTCATGTCACACTATTCATCTTGAATTGACTGTCTATTGATGTAGGGAAATCAAGCATAGTTTACTCGATAATTTGTAATTTTAATATTTAATTTGAGATAAAGTATACATGCAGTTATATACTCTAGTGGCATATCATTTCACGTGTTCCGCAGCTTATACTTAGGATAAGAGTACTGAAGATCCAGGTGTGCTTGCAGTGATTAGTCATTGTTCATACTTTTAAGTTATTGTGATAATGCCTGAAATTTGTGAAATATAAGTAAGTAATCTTGCAAGTAGACGCACAAAGTTGTTGGTCTCTCAGTTAGAGAGATTATTAAATGTGTGCACTAAAAAGGTTGTGCTGTTTAATTTTGATTTTAAAATTGAAAAGTGATAAATACAGTTTTATACCAAGGATTGGAGCCCAGATTTTATAAATCTCAATGATGCAATTTCCCAAGAAAATAAAGGTGCACTGAATAGTCTACGTTTTTAATGGTTGTAAATTGTTGGCAATTCTAATTGTGCCTCGTATATTTTGCTTAATTTTTATCGTAGAAAAGCAAGAAAGAGACAAATAATGAATCAGGGAATTTGATTACTGTTTGTTTTCTTTCAAACAATAAATAAACTATGCTTTGTAACTGCATAATCTATGTATACATTCACACTGAACAAGTTTGCTTGCGCAGCTCAAAGACTAATGGACTTAAACAAGTACAATAAGAGGTTTCAAATGTGTTCTGGCAAGCAGAATTTAATCTTTCCTTTTAGAGATAACAACGTTCCAATGGTGTATGAAGCAAGCAACAATCTACTGCACTACATTTGTGATTCATGTTAACACTTCAGTGTCCAGTGCCTATGTAACAATGATAGTTTCAACGCTTGAGGCATGATGAAATATTATCATTGTGCTACAAAATAATCATCGATTTTGTGTTACATATTGTATTTGCAATCAGTGTCAAGTGCATATGATAAAATCAGCATAGAATGTTCATTAGAAGTAATTAGAATGTGTTGAGTGCATATCTCTAAAAGATAAAGGGAATCTTGGGGGTTGTTTATAATGACCCAAAAGTTGAATAAACTTTTGTAAATGAATTTGTTATTGAGGTATCTAGAGCATTAGATAGAATTTTGTAATTTAAATGCATGTGATTGCAATGTTTAAAAGAGAGCCTTGCTTGCTTTCTTGCTTGATGTATATGATCATTATAGACCAGTGGTGTAAGTTCGCAAACCAGTGGCTAATTTGTTGTCTGTGGTATTGTAAACCCACACATTTTCATTTTCTGTGTATTTAGTACTTTAGTTATTAGCGTTGCCCAGCAAACATTACATATCTTAGTTTAGTGTGTGTTAGTGTTTCATGTTACAAAGTGACACATTTTTATAGTTCCTTTAAATTATTTAAATTGTCAGCACAGGTCGCTCTGTCTCCTTTCTTTGTTATTGCTTTTTAGACTCGCATACTTTAATGTCCTTTTGTGTAACTAATAATTTTTCTTCACCCTATAGGAAAGAAAGAATTGTAATTTTAATGCATTGTTCATTGACTTTAAATGGTGCATTTTAGTTTTAATAGCACTGAAGAAAACTGCACTGTTATTGTTGTTTGATGTTTTTTGTTGTTGTTTTTTTTTCATGAAATTTGTGTTTGTTATTTATATATGTATATATATGTGTGTGTATGTGTGTATGTATGTATGTATGTATGTATATATATATATATATATATATATATATATATATATATATATATATATATAAATAATTGGACAAATCCTAAATAAATGTAAACAAGTCATCACGTTGAAGAAAATAATTGGTAAAACAGAATATTAGTTTAAGTAAATTATTTGAAAGTGCAAACAATGTCACAATATTTTCTTGTTTAATTGAAGAAAGCATTTAGACTAGTTCTAGAGAAAAGATTTCTTACTCACCATTGTGCTACATGATTTGGAAGATCCTTGCATACTTCCCAGCTGTTTGTTGTCATACTGTGATATTATGCTTCCTTATGAAAAAAAAATCTGAATATTACACAACTTCATATCTACATTGTTTAATCATTTTGCAACTTATAACAAGCTTTCTTGATTTGATGTAGACAGAACAGAAATCAAAATAAAACATTCTCTTTAGGTATGAGCTAGTGAGAATGAGAAACAAGTGTGCAATAGAGGCAGAAATGTGCTTACTTCTCAAAAGACAAACCTTCCATTCTCATTGATGAGCAGCAAGAATTTGCAGGCCACTCTGTCCAAACACATTCATCAATCTCAACCTTTTCAGTTCCTTGTACTTGAGAAAGAAACTCAAAACTGAAAAAATACATTATATATGCAGTAATTTTTTAATAGTTCATTTTGATTGCAAAATCCTGTGGCTAGTAACGTGAGCATTGAATGACATATCTTCCATTTCATGACAAAGACAAAAGTATTGTGGAAACGGAATTTAAAAAAAAAAAAAAAAAAACACAGAGAGGAGATCAAGCCTTAGAGTCACCTGTGATTGGCATTGTTGTGTTTGTCTTGTATCAGTTTCGTGTGATATTTTCTCGTAAAATATATTCATGGTTGTGATTTCAAGTACACTGCACCCAGTTGGTTGCAGCTATGCCTCTCATTTTATAAAATATGACTTTTCACTACCAGTTGATGCTATGCAGTAAAAAAATTATTGAAAACCTTTTTATATGTACAAAAACATTTTATCATAAATAAATTCTTTTTTGATAGTATGTTTCGTACATACATTTTGCCATCATTTTCAAAGGCATGTGATGAGAATGAAAATTATTAAACATCATTTTGCAATATGAAAATCCTGAAGTTAATGGGAACTAGACTTCCTGAGTGGAGTGTGCATCTTGCAAAAGTATGTTATAAGCTAGTAGCATGTTGTGATGGTTAGTTCCTGTAATATGAGAAGCAGTTTCTTTAGGATATATACTATGTCTCAATAAAATTGGCTTTGTTTTTCAGTTGTTTTTTTCTGCACAGTTTGATGCCTATCAATGTTGTGTCTTCATGTATGTTCTTCAATTATTGCAGTTTTAACTATACTACCTGATGAGTGATAATACAAGTATTAAACTATCATTACATTTAATCATAATAGTGATATATAATTATGATTACAATTATAAAGTAATAAAACATTCTTAAAATTGTACGTTGGTATATCAGTTGTATGATAAAGTCATTTGTATTGTAAACTGGTGTATTAATTTGTATGGTATTGCATTGAAAGGAATATAATTTCAAATAATTCATTTCTTAGAAAGAATAATTGAAGACTTTTCTTCACATGTAACATATTTTGTAATAGTCATGTCATACATTTTGCATTGCAATAAAACCCTTCAAGACAAAAAAATTCATGTTATTTACATTATTTTAGTGACCAATTTGTAAACAAAAGTTCATCATACTTCATGACACTTTTGTTTATTGGCTATTATTAGTAATTTTTTTTTCTTTTAATTCTTGAATGATATTAAATGAAAATAGTTATATGAAAAAGGAAAGCAGTTATTTATGTTTCAAGTTTAAAACAAACATTTCATGAAAATTGCATTGTATGAAATATGATGAGAGGACCCATTTTTTAAACTTATTTGAAACTAAAGATGCCACAGTGTGACGCAATCTTCATCACATTTTTGTAACATGAAATTATAATTATGTTAATGAAATTAATTAAATTTGATTACATGAAATTATAATAATTATATTACTATTCATATACTTAGAATAAGTTCATACTAGCTGATAAACTGGGGTACTCAGATATTTGTCACAATCTATTTAGCAGCCTTGTCCTCCCTGCATGCCCTTTACAGCTTGCCATGACCTTATTCCACCTACATTTTTGACCCAGATATATTTTTTTTTACTGCACTATCAGCTTTTTCGATGCAGGTTTTTGAAAACATTAATATTTTCATATATTTTGAATCAAACATAAATTTCCCAAAATAATTTAAATAACACTTTTACTGTTTAATAAATTTTTAGTCAAATATAATAGAACCATTCGCTCACATTTGTGACCACTCCTTAATGATGGGTATCTTCCAAGAATCTCAAAAAAGTAAAAGTTAAGCCCCTATTCAAAAAAGGCAACACAATCTCATGAATTAAAGACTAATATTTTCACTATCTGGATTTTCAAAACTTCTACAGCTTTTTTTTTTGTGATAGACTCAAAAATTATGTCAATTCAAATAACATATTGACAGAGGTCCAACTAGGATTCAGAAAAGTGGTAGATCTTGACTATCTTCACCTTTCAACCAAAAGGTGGAGACTTGACTATCTTCACCTTTCAAAATGACATACCTGTTGCTCTTGATCAGAAAGAAATTCCTATTGGTTTGGTTTTAGATTTATCAAAAGTATTCGACTGTATTGACCATTACACACTGTTCTCCAAACTTGAGAATTAGAGGCATTGCACATAAATGGGTTAAATCTTACCTTTTAAATAGTTGTCAAGTAGTCAATCAAGCGTACTTGAGATAAAAAGATTTCAACACATTTTTCCCAACCTTGAATGATAAATTATGGAGTGCCACAAACATCAATCCTAGGCCCTATACTCTTTCTCTTATTCATCAATGCCTCTGACTACAAAAGAGCAAAATGGTCCTATTTGCAGATGACACAAACATTATTATTAAATCAGTCCTAGAGACACTAGTAAAATGGATCCAGAAGAATAAACTTGCCATAAACATCAGTAAAACTGTCTCCCTAAACTTTGGGAATCCACTCTAAAGAAAAGCCTCCAGCACAATTGATGTTAAAAAAAACATGCCTGTAAAAATAGCCCATAAACAACTTTCCTTGGATTGACTATTCAAAATGATTTCAAACGGAACTCCCACATCAAAAATCTAAATAACAAGCTTTCCAAGTCACGTTATGCCATCTACATTCTTAAGTCAAATTCTAACTTTGATACACTATGAACAGTGTACATTGCAAATGTTCACTCACACCTAAAATATGGAAACATATCCTGGGGAAATTCGCCAGAAACTACTCATACTTTCATCATCCAAAAACGAATATTGAGAAACAAAAGAATATATACATCATAAACGCATCAACATCAATATAAACTAGTACTAATAATTTTTGTATATTCTGTTGAATGTTTTGAAACCCCCCAAACTGATTGTTGGTCAAAAAGGTTGAACCCAGCCCAGTCTTCTTACACTACCATTTATAAAATTAATTAGCATTGAATATTGTATTTAGTACTAAAATTGAATTGAATTAAATTTTAAAATCTAGAAATATGTTAATTGAACATTATATGATTATGTACATATCCTGACTTGTCATATATATGTGACTTATATACTTTCCTCCTTATTATTATATTTCTGGTGCATTTCATGATTTAATTCATTTGTGTACCAAAATGCTTCAAATAGTGTCTTATAAAGTTTCTGAATAGTTTATAATAAAGGGAGTCGGTAATGACAGTGTCTCAAAAACACCACTCAAACAAAATTGTAAAATATAGTCCAAAATTTGTTCACTAAAATTTTCATTTGAAACATGATTTAGCTATGTTTTGTTCTACTTCTTTTTTTCCCCAAAATATGCAGCTGAATAAAATTTGTTAGGGGACCAGAAAATTCAAAATGGTAAACCATGAAGTTAATTGAAATGTTCTCTGAACTGTGTTTTCAACAATATTTTGTGAATGTGAATTTCAGGGAAAGTGTTTATGAGTGCAAATAAACTAATTATGGCTGAAATAGCTTTATTTAAAGTTGAGAAGGCCTGAGAGTATGGTTGCCCTAGCAAAAACACTTGTTGAATGCTATTTAGATGTATAGATACAGTATTTATAAATGTGAATATTGGTCACATTTCTTTACAAAATGTTTCTTATATGATATTAGAATATTGTTGTTGTGTGCAGTGTTATGAGCAGTATGGTTGATTGATTGATGTTTCTGGGCACATCCACTGCTACAGTTTCATGAGTGTAGTGAATGTATTTTATTCAGGGAGGTGATGATACCCTTCACCCACTGGATGTCAAGATCTTGTGGGAGTTTACCTCCTCCAGGTATCTCCCCATGACAGTATGATCCCCATGACAAGCTCTAAACTCTAGACATGCTTGGTAGTGTTGTCTGGTCATAAATGTGAGGGAAATTGGAGAGGATAAGGAAGAGGAAAATAAGATCGCATGTGGTAATGAGTATTTTGCAAGATAGCTAAAGGAATATGAACAGCTGTTGAGTAAAAGGAAAGTATGTAGGCCTATGTTTTTATGTATCACAATAACTTTGGAACCACTGGAGAGATTTGACTCAAGAGTACCCTGGATAAGATGGCTTATCAAATGACTTATAAGTAGTAACATTATGTCTCTCATAAATATAAGCCTTTTGAAGGGGTTGACCCTCCCCCTTTACCTGATACCTCTACAGCCCAAAATGTGTTTTTTTATTTAAATTTATTTTTTATCAACTTGACATGAACTCTTCTAATTGAAACCTGCCCTCAAAAACGTTGTGCCATAACTGGACACTCAAACTTGTTTTAAAAGATGTCGGACACATCATTTCTATGCACAATTACAATGTGTTTTGCAATATTCTGTTTTGTACGTCATAAACTGCAAACTTATATTTCTTCATCTGTAGTATGTTGGATGTAGGACTGGGGTGTAATTCTCTCTCTACCAGAAACACACCTACAGGGATTTGTGTCCATGGTTTCTAATAAAGTGTCAAAAACTACCATGTATCCATAGCATAAGGTATGCTAAACTAATGGTGCAACAGTGTGGCATGGACTTTCTCATACTAGTTAGTTTTCTAATTTCTTTGGTCAATGATAGCTTTTTGGGCTTGCGCCATCCTCTTGCCAGCCACCATCTATTGCCGCCTTCGTGCTTTGGCACATTTTTTTGAAATATTTTCAGTGTTTTGGTTTTTTAACATTAGATCCGAAATATTACATTAAGAATATTATAGAAGAGTAAAACCTTGTCCTACATAAGAAAATTTTTGTTGAAAAATTTGGAGCCCTTTTTAATCAAATGTTGTTTAATTGTTACTGTAAATGCGAAATTTGAAGCTCAGTTTTACAGAAAACTTGTTTAAGAAACTAAATTGCACATTTTTACAGAAGAGTTTTTCATAAACATAATTAGAAGACATTTAAAGCACTTTCTCTCACAAGTGCAATAATTAGTACAAATCATTGGAATTGTGCATATTAAAAGCATAAGAAACATTTTAAACAATTTGCATAATTTTTTTAAAAGTAGAGAATGCAGCAAATTGACTTTTATGTCATATCATACAGAGCATTTAGCACTGCCCATTGAAAAGTTGAAGAAAACTTGGAAGTTGATTTTGAGAAAAGTGTCATTTGCATTTTTCTGAAAATGCGGATTTTTGAGTTCATTTCCAAAGAAAACTTTAAGAGATTTCGAGAAACTTTATAAGACATCATTTGAAGCACTTGTTTTACCAAATTCAACAGTGTATATAAATCACTGTTAATGTAAATATTAGTAAAGCGAGAGAAACATAAAAAAATTACAATTTGTATTTTTTGAAAAAAGAAAAGGATAGAGCAAAATGGCATTTATTTCATGTGAAACCTACCTATTGAACATATCCTTACGCCGCTTTTGAGAAATTCTTGTTTTTAAACTTTTTAAAAATATTCCACAAATTTCACTCGAAAATTTATCTCATGAAAACTATCAAACTTTTCAAACAAAATATACATGACCTCAATGGAAGAACTAATTACAGAAAACTCATTTCCATTTGAAGGAAAAATCTCCATCTTCAATTTTGTAATTAGGAAGATGCCAAAAAAAAACAAAAATGCAATTTTAGAAAATTCAAAGTTAATAGTGAAAAATTTGACTTATACCTTGATTATTAGGGTATTACCCACATACTTTCAAGAAATCGTAAAGAAAAAAATTTGAGCGGGGGGGGGGGGGGGGGGGGGGGGGGGTATCAGGGGACCCCAAACATGTATTTCTGTTAAAATCTTGAAATCAATTTTCTGCAGCATTACATAACTTTCTCTATACTACATATATTACTCCGTATACATGTACATGTACCAGAAAGTAACAATGGATAATAGAGCTTTAACAATATGATAATTTGTACCTAAATTCCAAGGTCAAAAAATTATTGGGTGCTACAACAATGTACACAAATATTCAATAATCACTAAAATAAATTTACAGAACTGTTGCAGTAATTTTCAAAGTATATTTAAAGTCATAAATCATTTTAAGGGGGAAAATGGGAAAAAATTGGAATTCACAACTGGTGAAAATATAAAAACTTGTTTGTTTGTTGTTTTTTTTTGTTTTTTTTATAGTATAAATTATTTTTTAAATTTTTCAATTGGAAAAGTTAATGATAAGTTGACAAAAAAAGGTGTATAGAGGAAGGAAGAGGGAGGGGGTTAAGAATCCTTTCAATAATCTTATTTTTATGTTAGAGGCATAGTTTTAGTACTCATATGTCGTTTGATTTTGGGGAACATTTTTCCATCTTATTCTGTGGCACAAAATCTTTTAAGCAGCCAGGAAAAAAAAATAGTATAATTGTGAGTCAAATTGCCCATGAAACTATTTCCTAATTGTCCTTTAATTTGTATAGTTGTGAGTCAAATTGCCCATGAAACTAATTCCTATTGTCCAGCCCCTTTTACTCTATTTGTTCCTCCTGTTCATTTCACTCCATTTTATTTTCTTTTGCTACACCCACTCCTTCCACTCCACTATTTCATTCTTCCTCCTTCTGCTCTGTCCCCTCCTCTACCTTGCTCCACTTCTTTTCCTCCATCTGCTCCTTGTTCTCCTTCCATCCCACTTGCTTCACTCGACCCACACCACTTTTTCAATAATCAGCAACAGTGCCATCCAGAGATATTGGTGATTGCATTCAACTAAATAAAGTAAAAATAACCTTGTGGGATGACATTTTGAATTAAAACTTTATGGTCTTTTTTTTCCTTGAACTTTCCAAAGTGTTTGTGCTAGATTTGGGAGTATTACTCCAGTTGTTCTAGTTTTATGGCATATAGAAGCACATATTTGCTTTCGTATCATATTCATATTCTTTGAACCTTTTCGTGCAAAACAGTTCAGCATCCAGCTTTCATTGTTTCAGAAAACGATCTGTCAAAGTGGGTTGAGGAAAAATTCTGGGACAGCTACGCTGAAGAGAGAAATGGTTAAGCATGATGAGAAAATCACGTCATGTCATTACATGGAAAGACTGGGTACACATAATAATTAAAATGCAGAGGGAATTTAGACAGAACAGTGATTACCACATTTTGCCATTTGAAGATTCTCAATCAAATGCACTCTGACATGTCTCAAAAATTATTCATAGGTGAATTCACAGTTTCATTCAGACTGAACCATGAATCATATTTTGAATGCATGTATCACACTGGGGAAATCATTTTTGAACAAGATTCTATCAAGAACAAATCTTATCAAAAAAGAAATAGATTTAATTTTAAAAATTAACTTGAATTTGATCTTAAAAGAATAATTAACTTTGACATTACATACGTCAAAAAATGCACACAATTTATTTTCTTTTTTATGATCATTATTTTCATAATTTGTTTCTACAATTACTTCATTTTAATTATTTTCATTAATGTAAATTCTAAGTTGGTGAATCCTGGTGTGGACTATATTTAGTATACACAAAGAAGAAGGATAACTATTCAAAAATCTATAATGTTATAAGTTGATTTTTGATTAGTATGCATCTTCTGGATGCAGTTACTCTGCTTGTGATTCTATTGGCAAATATGGAAATCTTCTGTAAAGACAACAGATGGTGAGCAAATATCTTAAGAATGGAAGACGCCATGCACCTTTAATCAATTTATGAAAAGAAATTTTGTGAGAAAAATAGTATCACAGAGAAGGAGAAAGAGTAGTTTTAAGGTGTAAAGATGGTAAAAACAGCGAGACTAATGACAACAGTTAATGAAATTCACAGATATTCCCTCGCCTTAAAAAATTCTAAATAAAAGTTTCATGTACAATGTAAAAATATTGCATTTTATTCATGAAGCATCTGCGATATTGCAATAATATCTTTCTTATATTTTTTTGGCACTGATACAAACACATTTTACTACAATACACATTGATACATCCAGAAATGAATTTCAACAGCAGTAAACTAACAAGAAGAAGTAATACCAGGGTCATAACTTTGGACATAGGAGCCTGAAGAAAGAGACCCTCCTACCTCTCTTTATTGTATCTTCCAACCTAACTATGTTTTCTAGTAATGGTTGACCAATTTCCTAATACTTAAGAGTTCACTTTCATGGAATGAACATTTTTTTCCATAAATATCTCATGGATCAATGTTATTTTTTATTCTTGTTTCATCTTGTATTAATTTAATCTTCATTTTGTTAGCAAATTAATATTTTTTTAAAATAAATTCTCTAATAAAAAAAGGTATATTTCTTTCAACTGAGAAACTCCCTTGGCTCAGGACACAAGTGGTGGTAGTTATGACTCTGGTTGTAACGTCTATATAGCACTAGGAATTTGTGAATCAGTGACATTATGTGTTTAAACAATGGTTTAAGTGAATAACAATACATTCATATTCATTCAATGTAACCTCTGATATTTGAAAAAATATTCAATGTGACCTTCAAAAATGAATTAATTTCAAACCAATTGAACTCGACACTCAAAACATAGGAACTGTACTAATACTACACTATTTTTATATGCCAACTGGAAAAGATGTATTTTCCAAAGAGTATTTAAAACATTACAAAAAACAAATACACCTTTAAAGTTTGTTACTTATAAATATGTATTCCAATAAAAATGACCATGTCTTTATGGAACAAAAGTAATGGGTAGATTCTTTAAACAATTTTGAAATACATGTAAATACACACATGTTAAATCAATAAATTACTTGAAATCACTGAAGTTCCATTATTTAAAATAACTAATACAAAAATTAAATGACTAACCATTGAACACTGTTTGGCAGTTTTGGCAAAGCGAAGTCATCATCACATTTCAGGACTAGCATGATATTAGTTATTAAATAAATATTTTTGATAAATAAGTACAAAATGGCATATTATTAAAGACTTGTTCCACTTGCAATTTTAATTTACATAAAAAATCATTCAGCTCATGGTTATGCAAAAACAAAATTTGAGCACCTACATATTTAATTTTGTATAAAGTATTTCTATTATTATGAACATTTGTGACACAGGATAAAATTATGAATATGCATAACTGAGATATTTAATTAAATACCTGGGATATGTATTATATTATACTGATTATTTATTCTGATTTGCATTGTTAAAAAGAATCTGCTTCAAATTATTGATCTATTATGTTATGATATAATATAGCAATAAATAACATAAATTAGAGAAATTAAATACTTACATCTAACTAAAGAAGCTGTCAGGTTAAGTATGAAATCTCCAGATTGACAAGCAAAAGTCATTTTTTTTAAATGGAGGTAGATATGTTATTACTCCTCTTGCCATTTTCAAAATAGCATTGTCATAATTTAAACACCTAAGATTAAAGAGGAAAAAGATTTCCAAAATTGACTACTTACATAAAGAAAGTGACCACAACTTGAAAATAATATAATTACGTGCAATCACAAATTATTAAATATATGCAATTGCATTACACACTTCTCATTTGTACATTTAATTCTATTATTAATATTACTGTACTTGAAGTGGAGGCTTCTTATCCCCAAGTTGTCAGTATAATTGTATTAAAAGTTGTTGATCAACAAATTAGAAGCTGATAAAAAATACATAAATGACTTAAGTTTGTTGACTAGAAAGATTTACTTGGATTCATGTTTTCACCTATATTATTATATACATTTCTTAGATATAATTCAAATAATTAAATATTATTTCCTTATTACCTTCATGATGATCTTTCTTTTAAAATAGCTATTAAAAGAACACTAAACACGTAATTCAAATCAGTGTTGTGTTTTTTTATTTTTGGAGGGATATCAAATTCTTGGGTAAGGTGCCATACATAGAATTTTAAAAATTAAAAAACAATATTTTGAAATTTTCCTTTAACTCAAATACACATTAAAATTTAATTCAAAATTATTATGTAAATAAAAAAATATCACAATCAAATTGAAGCATTGAACAACAGCAATCTAATGCTTTTAACAGCAAATCTCATTTAGACTTTAATATTTCCTATTTTTCCTCCTTTAAAAAGGGTTCTGTGACAAAATTTAATGAAGAAACATTGCTGATGAAAAAAACAACCAACCACTGAGATTTATTAAAATAATATATACTTAAATTTATTGATTATTTGATATAGAAAAAACTTATAGATATATTCTTGAGGGATATTATTTATAATGTATTATAATTGGTATCTCTCAAGAAATGCAAATATAAAATTGAATGAACCAACTTATTGACTTATATGTGCCTTTGACTTTAAAAGAAAAGCAATTTTATCAAAATGAATAATAATTAAAAATTATTAGTTGTTACAAAGGAACTAAAATGAAATTATCTCTTTCTGAAGGGGGTTTTCCTCTTGTGGACATCCTCTGAATTCAACACTGATTCAAATATACGGAAAAATATTACTGAAAAATTTTACACAAAACCTGATTGTTGCTTTCTCTGGAATATTTGGTACTGACAATTAATTTATGTCTAAAGAACCGACCTATCATTATCCCATCATTCTCCTGTAAATAATAGTGATACATTTCTTCAAAATTGAAGAATATTTAAATATTTCCTCAAGACAATCACACTTATTTTACTGACTAGAATTATTTTATTAATTAAACATTTTATTAACCATGTTGCATTTTGTATTCTTTATCAAACAATTTTTTATCTTCAAGATGAACAGTTAACACAACATTTGAAGTAAACATCACACTAGAAGTTTTCCAAGTGGTCTTTATACAAATGCTCCATCATTTTCTCAGATCTCTTAAAAATCTATCAAAAATATAATTTACTACATAAAAAGAGGTCAAAAATAATATTCAGAGAAGATAAGGTTCTTATTCAATTTTTTCCCATGTATTGTTTCAAAAATGCTCTGAATGTATTAGAATGTGAATATGAACCTGCTAATTCCATGGCTGCTTTCATCAGAAAACTATCATTACACAAATGACTTCTAATGGAATACATACACTTTTATGCTAATATAACAGGAATATTTTTCACCATAATAGTTAATGTCTAATTAATGACACAGAAATTCTCTATAATAATAAATAATACTTGAATTGTTTTTACATAATTGCACATAGTTATAAAAATGATGTCTATGTTATGATAATAAACGTGAAAGTTCCTTTTCCACAAACTAAAAAATTAATCATTCATAAAATCCTGAATCTTCAATATCATCAACTGGTTCAGTTTTAATTTTGACTTCCACTTGACTGAGGAGATCACTGTAATCTATTAAGGAAGGCATTCCAGACACAGTATCAGGGTCTGGTTTGATTTCTGTTTTAATTGCTGATTCATCACATTTGGATTCTTGATTGTTCAAACGACATGATACCATTTTTGTCCAACGATCCTAAATTGATATTATAGAAATATTAAGTTGAATAATATTACTAATTATTGAATTAATAAAATAATTTCTTACCTTTATATTGACACGAAATAGATTGTTGTTGCCTCTTTCATTCTGCACCGTCGGAGATGGATGATTGCCCTGACAGTTGCACTGCTTGCAACAGGATCTGCAACCTTTCTTCTGTCTGGAATTAGTAAGATGATGTTTTACATGCTCATATATGCAATCATAATATATTTCATATGAAACAATATAAAACCTACTTTGGTTTCCTATTTGAATTTGTTCGATGGAAATTTTTCATATGTTTCTTGTAATCACTTTCATCTATGTATATACACGAACATGCATCACATCGTAAGCAATCTTCAAGTCGAATTTTTGTTAAACCAACAGTCTTCTTAGCTACATACAGCACATAAAAAAGCTCTCAGGAAAGTCCACTCATTGAAAATTTAAATTATGATAATAACTTAAAAAATAAATTTTAGTAATTTTATCTTCCTACCTTGTGAACAGTTAGGTTTTCTGTAATCTAAGTTTGGGGTTTTTATTATTTCTTCGGAACACGCTTTTTCATTTACTTCATTAGATTTTGACAATTGTTCGGACATGTTTATTTCAGATGTTGGACAAATATCACTTTTTTGAACATCTGAATCATGAACTCGTAAATGTAGCTGCATAATCTGGTAATTACCAAAATATTTTTCACATTTCGGGCATTGAAAACGTGCTGCAATGAAAAGGGCACAATTCAGTATCAATATTTTATACTAATTATTTAATTTAAGAAAAATAAATGTTTTATGTATAAATTTAAAAAAAAGTTCAAATAATAAATAATTTTTAAAAAGGAAAACATTATTCTCAATAATGAATTAACAGAGATGAAGAAACAATAAATTACAAGCAAGACAGCTGTAATTAAATGTCATTTATATGATGAGTATTTTAACTGGACATGTCAATACTGAATAGTTTTGAGAATTATTTACACATCATGATTTTTTAAGCCTTCTTACCGTTTATTCTGTGATGTGTTTCCTTCACATGTAAATCACTATCCTTCAATTCAGTGAAATTTTGTTTGCATTGTACACATTCTAGAACTATATGGGAAACATTATCGTTCCCTATAGCCATATTAAGGGCAAATCAGAGAACGTTTTAAGAAAAAAATAGTTGAGAAGAATGAAGTGCGTTTGAACGAGACCGTTAAGAAATTAAAGCATGCCCATTGTTGAACGCCGACGGCCGTGCACGCGCCCGGGCGGACGGTGCGGAGCGTCTCACCCCGTCGGCCTCGCCTCCCCCACGCTCCACAGCCGGTAACCAGGCAACGGGCGGCGCGGCGCGGCACGGCGTGCGCGACGACCCTCTGCGCGATCGATACCCGCGCGCGCCGCCCCTGAAAACCGCTAGCGACGCACGCGACTAACACGCGACGCACGAGGCCTCCCTCAGCAGCCTGCCGCCGCTCTGCGATCAGCGAAACTCGCTCTCGCTATTTTCCCTCTTTGCCCCTGCAGGATTCTGCGATACCGCTCGGCAAAACAAATGCATTCCTATTTTTAGCCCCCGCCGCCATATCGCGTTTCGCTCTCCTTCCTAAAACGTCCAGCTGTTTTAGGCCGCCCTCTCCCTCGCGCGCGCGTGGCGTGGCGTGGTGTGGTGCGGCGCGGCAGGAGGCCGTGGCGAGGCGGGACAGGGGCGGGGGCGGGAAGGGCTGGAGAGAGTACGCGGGGGCGGCGAAGTGGCGACGGCCGGACGCAACCGGCCCAGCTCGGCGGGGGAGCGTCGGGCGGTAAAGCAGAGACGCGACGGCGAGGCAGCTGCGCCGCAGCCGAGGGAGGCACCTGGCGATGGCGGGTGTCTCGCCGCGCCGCGGGAGCCTCGCTCACGCACGCACGCACGCACGCTAGTGTCGAGCGTGTCGCCCGAAGATACGCTCTCGATAGATCAATGCAGAGTGCCACTCCGAACATTCTAAGGCTTTTGGCTATCTCTGAAGAATTTGAGAGAACGATTCGAGTCGGGCTGGGTCGCATCGTGAGGGCATTATAAGGGCCTAAGATCGCGTAGGTTGACGAATTCGTTTTATACAAACCTCATTTTTTGCTTTCCATTATATGGAATAATGTTAATTTTTCAGCTAAGAAGTTGCACATTGGCTGAGTAGACACTATATTACAGCTTGCAAGTACACCTAATTACATTTTTAAATATAATGTCGTAAGCCCTAAGATCCAAGTTACAACTAAGATTTTTTGTTAAGGGAAAACCATTTTGTGTGAAACAGAATTATTTAGAATCATCTTGATTATGTTCATTAAATTTTATTTAAAATTATATCCTGAAAATTCGATTAACTTTTTCAACAAATCGATGTCGACTCGATAATCAAGAAAATCTCCCGATTCGAGAGCCTGTTAAGTCAAAAGGTCTGAATTCTACGAGATTCTTCACGAAACGGAATCTTTCCTGTACGTGTGTTCATCCTCCTCGTCGACGCGACGCCTGGCGCAGCGGGCTGGCATCTCTCGAGCACCCCTCCCCCCTTCGCCAAGCGTCGAGTGCCACGCGTGTGTGGTGTTCGACGCGCGCGCGCCACATGCACGACGCCGGATGTCGCTTCCACTTTTTCTCCCGCGCTTCGGTTTAGAGTATTCCACTAACAAAATGTTGTTAAACCACATGGTCGGGAATTGCCATCTTAGCGTTCGATTTTTTAAGCAAAAATTTACATTTCAGATCATTTCACAGCTCGACATTTGTTAAAATAGCCCTGGTATTCCTGTTAGAATGTTAAATATTCACTATTTCTAAAATAGTGTGTAAGGGTAATTTTGTGCCCATATGCCTAAAATAGTTTCGACCTTTTAATTAAAACTCTTTGTCAGAATAAAGCTAACCTATGAGCTTTTGACAAAATTAGTTTATGTTTATCTTTCATGCACGTAGTTAGCATTAACATATTCAGTCTGAAATCATAATATAATCAGAGCACACTCTGGAAAATTATATTCCTTTAATTATACTTCCAATAAAGATATGAGTTATTATAGAAAGTAAAATTACCACGTTCTCTCTTTCAACAATGCAATGATATTTAGCTCTTTGGTGATATTTAGAGGTAATGACCAAATTACGCTTTCAGTTTTGCTTTTCCATCGATCCATGCATGCGCACAAGCCATGGCACGCACGAGGCAATGCAAACACGTAAAGTTGAATGACCCGCTCTCCTTCAGCCAATGAACTCGTGCGACCGTCCTTTACGCCGCTATTCAATTGGATAGGAGTATCACTACTCCGTAAGTGAAATGAACTGGATTTGTTGGACCCCCACCAACCTACAGGCGAGAAAAATGAGTTAGTCGTTAGTCTCATTTTCATACGTTGCGACGTTCGTACGTTATTTATTCCGTGGTTCTCGTCTGGTGCGAGTTGTGGGTATATCCGACGCGACGCGAGTAGTTGGCGTTGGTTGGCGTGAACCTAAATTTGTGGTTAACAATCGTTGCTTATCGTCGCAATGCCGCAAGGTAAACTGAAAGTTAAAGCGAAGGGCGCTGCTCCAAAATCCAAGAAGAAAGCAACTAAAGGACCAGCAGTAACGAAGAGAGGAAGTATGTTATTCTAGATCGAATTTTTGTTATTTTTTTTTACTATTCGCTTTCGTGCGTTAACTTCGTCAATGTGGCCATTGGTAAGAAAATGGTGGAATGTTTGTGACACAAGTGGCGTCTGATTGTGGCGTAGATCGTGTGACCTCAATACATTTATTAGGGTTCCGTGTGAACGGGTTGTATCCTAAGTATAAAATTTTCTTCCTTTTCTGCATTTTCCTTACTGAGAATTATTTTTTATCTCATTCACTTCCGTTTATCACTTAGTTTTTCTTGGTGATTTAGGTTTTCACTGTGAGAGTCAACCAACGTTTTTCAAAAGTAGTTATTGCGTGGAAATTTGTATTCAACAAAATGAATTTTAGTAATAATTTGATTTCAATGCACCGTGAAATGATTAAACCTTTGAAATTGAGCATTAGATTGTTTGAAAAATATTTTTAATGTTTACAGTATTTTAACGGGTTCCATACGATTTCAGATCGACCTATACAGCCAAAGAAGAAACAACAAAAGGAAGCTCAAAAATTAAACAAAGTTGTCACAAAAACTGTGAATCAGGCCATGGAAGAGGAATTGAGAGCACGGGCACTTGATGGAAGGAAGTCTCTCACAAACAAGAAACAAGCCACACCAAAAAAAGCTGCTGCCAAAAAATCAAAAAAATGACAACTTTCTATGTGCAATGTTTAACTTAAAAGAGTGTTCTTTTTCCTTGTTCACACTTTATGTGAATTTCAATGTTTATTATACAGACTATTTCTTTTTCCTACTGAGAAGTTATTTATTGTAAGTTTTCATTATTAATGACCTTCTATTTGCATAGTTTTTGTGCAATCTGAAGTGAAGTTAAAGGTACAATTTCTGCAGGGGACCATTTTTAAGAAATTGAACAGAATACTGTGTAAACTTGGTATTTATTGAGAAAATAAGTGCCTTACTGAAATACATGTTCATAAATAATGCCAATATCTACATATAAATTATTTACATGTTAAAAATTTGATCATATCTGATACAATTTGGATTTTTTTCTGGTGGTGCTCCGTAGAGTACTGATTTAGTGTCATTTCAGTTTGTATTGTGTGGTACAAAAATAAAGTTTATTTACTTAACATATCTTTATTGTTTTTGTGCTCTAGCTGCGTATTACTTTCAGCATATTATTTACTCCTTGAATTTCATCATTAAACCTTACTATTATATACATTTTCATAAAAATGCTCCTCATTGAAGCAGTTTCTAGCTCATTGTTTCTTAGGTAGGAGTAAAATTGCATAAGGAAAGAAGAACACTTCTGACTCAGCATATCTGCACAGAATTGCTTTAATCTAACTGCGTAAAATGTATCTTCTGTAAAAAATTCTTGAACGTTTGGAAACAATATTTAAAAACGATCTCCTACTGACTGATGGCACACACTTAAACTGCTGTAAGGAGTTCACAACTTTTTTTTCATAAATGTTAAAACACTTAAAGATCTCCTACGTTGCCCCTTGTATTCCATGTATCACATCTGTGGAACAGAGGAATTTCTCCTTACCATAACTTGCAGCTCCTTCTATCTTGAAGCAACCTAGAAAAAAGAAGAGCAGGAGTCTATATGTAAATTTTTGCTTATCACGTGAGATTAGTGAAGACTGCTAATTTAACTGTGATAAATTATGGTTTCCAGTCTCGATAATAATTGATGACTGAAGTAACAATGGTTGTGAATTGATTTACCAATTCAGAAAAATTGACAATTTAAGTGGTTTATTCTAGTAACAAAGTAAATCACGTATTTTGACTTAAGTTGCATACATTGAGGCAGATTAAGACAAATCAGATGATTGTGAAGGGTGTTCAAAAGCATTTGTTTCAACCGAAAAAGAAGTGTGAAAATGTGGGGATCACAATTCTAATTCCAGTAGAGGAAAAGAAGTCTTTAATTGTTCATGTTGCTCCCAGCCTTATTGTGATTAGAAGAAAGTACAAGAATCAAGGTGAAAGTTGTGATTTGCTGGGCACTTGACAACTCTGTACAAAAGGCTACAGTTCGTTGAACCATAACACCACAAACGCAATTATATTTCAGTGCTTTTAGGAGGACTTTCTATTCCAGTATGCTTATTGTTATAAGGTCATTTGTTATACTTACAACAAGTAAATGTCCACCCTTAGATTTGGTTATTAATGGTTGATCACCTGTAGTGATTTCTATCTGGCCTTGTTTTCCACCTATATAATTGTGAGAAATCCTGAAGGAAAGAATATTTTTAAAAACAGAGTATTAAAATATTTTCTTGCCTCAAATGGTAACAGACTTTTTAATATTACATTAAAAGTACATTTAATAAAATATAAAGAACTTACGAAGAGGCATCCATTACTTTCACAGTTTGAGGTTTTTTGGTTATATCTATTAGGGTGGTTATGGCTTCTATTAAATTATCAACCTCTAATATCAGGTCTCCCTGAAATTAAAGACATTTTTGCATAATTTCTACTGGTCAGTAGACTCGGTAACTTTACTTTTTGATAGTAATATGAACATTAGTTTACTAAAGAGAAAAGTTATTTCTTGTACAATTCTCCTTAAATTACGTACCTTATCCTTCTTAAGGTCTGGGGGTATCCTGATTAAGACTAGGTTATCCGATTCAGTTGTGACTACTACTTCTTGAATTGTATCAAGAGGAAGGTTATGCTTCAATTTTGAAGTCTTCCCTTCTAGCAGGTACAAAGTTCGATTAGTGAGAAATAGAACTCTTTCACGAGGTTTGTAACCATGCCTATCGAACTTTGTTACAGATGCTGAATACTGAAATACAGGACCCTATTAAAAACTTGAAGTATAGTTTTAATACATTAATGATATATAAATATCACAACAAAAAAATTACACTTGGCAATTTTATAGTGGGTTCAAGCAGCATTAAAGAGAGATCATTTAAACAAATTATATTCTATTGAAATTTTTATTTATGTCATTTGCTGTTCCCCAAACATTTCATATTATTGTTGATTTTTTAAAAGATCAATGCTGTCAGTAGTTATTTGCTATCCTGTATTTTAGATGAAAATTTCTATTGAAGAGAAAAAGGGCATACCTTGAAGTTGAAAAGAAAAGACTGTTTAAATAAGTATAATATTGTATAAATATGTTTTAAGAAAATTAATATTAAAAATACCATATTTTTACAACATGTTTTAATTATGTTTAATGCTTGTGTTATATATACATTATTCTCCCCTATGGTACTGATAACTGACTGTCTACAAATTGTCTGGACAAAAACACACAAAATAACAAATTAATGATAGTCTGGTAAATAATCTTGTAAGTAACTGTTCCCAGTACCTCTTCTTTTGCTCATTTCACAAATAATTTAAACAAAGTTAAAAACAAAACCAGAAACACTTCTTACCAAAATTTTTTCATTGGATTGAAGCTGATTTAGCTCAAAGGATTGCCTCTGTGATTTATTTTCTTCTTTCAACCGATCAGTTGCAAATCGGCGAGGAACACTTTTAGCATAGGACTTCTTTTTACCTGTTATGTAACAAAGACAATTAAACCCTAATTGAACTTTGAAGTTCTTTAAAAAAGAAGAATAATGTTTTAAGATAAGAGGGCATCATCTGATAACTTTACTTGTTATAGATAATATGTAAATAATTTAATCGTGCCCTGCTGAGTAGCATGAATCCTTCAATATTAATACACCAAAGATAAAATGGGATGGTTGCTAAAGAATCATAAGTTAATTTGCTGTGCAACAAATGTTATAAATTTTGCAAATGTGGTAGAAAATTCAGCAAAGTCCAATACTATTCTGATTTTAATTAACAAGAAGGTGCTTATTACTGTGCATGCATTGACAGCCAGACTGACTTTGTTAGCTGTACAGACAAATGGGTACAGATCTGAACAAACCTGCATGGGAAAGAAAGGAAATTGGGGTAGAGAGTGAGAAAACTAAAACTTCACCTTTAAAAAGGGATTCTGCCAAAATTTTCATTTCAAACTGCTTTTTGTCTTGTGGCTTGAGATTATCTCTATATTTCTTCGCAAGCCACAACTTGTGGAACTTGCGCAGATGTTCTGATGCCTGAAAACATAGAAAGCATAGTATCAGAATATATGGTTAAATAAATCACAATTCACTGGTTTCCTATTTGGATTGCTTACGTACCTCTTTGCATGATACTGGACATGGAGGCCAGCTATTATCTAATACTGATTTAGGCAGGTCCTTTGAAAGACGAATGAGGTACTGAGCTTTGGCAATTTCAATGAATTCTTTATTTATTGGAGTTTCTGGACCATTACGAGTTATAAATCCTTCAATAAATCTATTGTACACAAGAACCAGAAAGCAATATTTTTAAAAACAAAACAAACAAAAAAAGTTAACAAAAACGTCAGAATAATGTGAAGGGATATAAGAGAAGTTTAGACTATACCTGCGGATGACTTGAGCAGCTTTTCTCCTCCTCTCTGCATCCCTCTTAGCCAAGAATCTTCTCACATATTTATTTATGGTGGTAACTGCATCTCTCATTTTCAGAAACTTTAGACGTTGCTGCCTGCCTTTCCACCTCGATTGTATTATAGCCGCAATTTGATGTTTCTTTACTTGGAATGCATCCTCAGTCTCAAAGAGAGTTTTGGGAAAGCGAATGAAAATCTTTGTCCTATGACAATGTAATGTGTGATAAAAACATGTTCAACAGTGACTAGCTAATACGATTATCAATTATAATACGGTAACCAATTGGTTCATCCCCAATTATGCAATACAAGATACGTTTATAATAATAAAAAGGAGATGTCTCTAATGAACTGGCAAGAGGGGAAAAACACTATTCTCATTTCTTCTGAGTATCTCAGTAGATAATTGTATTTAGAAGAATTTCTGAAAATTTATTCTGATTTGAAATATTAACTAGTTGAAAAAATAGACTAAACTCAGCAACTTTTTTTTTCTAATGCCATTCAATTAATGTAAAACCCAGTGCTTCTTAAGAGCGCACGAAAGTGTCCTTGCATTGAATTTGCTATGCAAGACATTTTGGCGAGCTTTTTAGAGTAAATTTTGTGAAAGTCATTAATGTTTTAATCTTAAGCTCTTAAAACATTTCAACGTACTTGCCCATCCTAAAGTCGTCACGTTGATAATTCAAGTGGTTCACCAAAGTTTGAACCCCTTCCTTTGCATCACCATTAAAATGAGGCCATGTTGCTGGGCAAAGACACTTGTACCGCCTAAGAAACAGCTCATATGGCCTACGGAAGGCAAAGCCAGCTCGGCGAACACGTAAGTTCTCCATAAGGCCAAGGTATTTAACTTGATGACTCACAACTTTCTCGTCAAAGATGCCTATTAGAAAAATACACCAGGTGATGAATATTACAAAAAAACAATCAGTAAAAGAATGTTTCTTTTAGAAACGTCTTTTGTATGACAAAAATATATATAATTCTGTTGCCTTTTTGTCAGTGTGATCCCTAGTTTCTTCCTCTGCAAAGGATACTTTCTGGAATGATTCAGTTTCAATGCATTCTTTGAGACTATTTACAACTAAATCTCAATTTGAAAGTTTGTGTATTTGTATCCCCAGAATTGAAAGTAAAATGAAAGTTGTAGGGTAAAAAGATGCTTGGGGTAAGCAATGTGTGCTAATGTAGGAAGACACGAATTAACAAAAAAATGTATAACCTTACATTAAGAATTTATTTCAAAATGAAGTATGGCAATGCCTGAAAGAAGAACACCAACTGTTAGAAAAAGCCTCAAATTGCTTTAACTTGTGTCTGTAGATCAGATCTGATACTAGTGATAACAAAGTATAACTATTTTTAGAAGTTCTAGCTCACCAGTTAACTAAACCTTAATAAAATTGATGTTAAAGATCTTAAAATTGTCCAAACCTACATGTTTCTAACAACAATCTTACTGCTACAGAAATCATTAAGCAGGGAAATTCAGGATTCGACAGTTATGTGTGCAGGTGTACATCATGTACAGTTATTAAAACATTTCCAGATCTACAAGATGTGCAGGGAACAGGAAGGCACTTAGAAAGTAGAAAACTACAATTAGTATTTTTTGTCATGACACCCAAAAGTGAAAAGGGAGTGGACAAAGCAAAAAACAAAACCATTTCTGTGTCTCAACCAAGTTTTTGCTAGATATATGTCAGAAAATGGGAGAATCATGCATTTTACGGAACATTCACGAACTCAAGGGGTTACCTATGAAGGATGTAATGCAAATACCCCCTCTTGCTCCTCCTATAATGGACCAATATATGCTTGATATGAAAGTATAATAAGTTTAATTAGGAAGAGAACTTAAGAGATATATTGTTTATAAAGAGAGGGTTTGATAAAACATTTCTTGGCCTTGGAAAACATGTGATTTGTGTATTATCAATCACCAAACAATCTTTTCAAAATGATAATAAAATTTTTGAATTTTTATTATATTTCTGATTACCCATTTCATTGTAAATTCAATTAAATTTAATGTACAAGATGAAACATTGTAAAGCCAACCTGATGATTTGCTGTCATTAGGCTTGATGCAACGAATGTATGAAGGTTCCTTGCCCATGAGAATATCCATGAGCTTGTTGAGGCTGTTCTTGAACTGGGTAGCAGCTGTATCTGGGCGTCGCTTTGTGACGACATCACTTGCAGGGAAAACAGCCTATTCCAATATGCAACAAATTAATACTGAAGTTCTTGTATTATATATTCATTACTAAGTTAAAAATCTTTTGTATTAGCAATACCTTTATTATAGGATTTGTTGTTTCAGACATGGCGTGTCTAAGATCTCTGAACAGAAGATCATTATTTTTATCCAGAAAGCCTTGAACATTGTAAGTAACATCACCTGCATAGTGTTTCAATTGAAACTCCTGGAAAATGAACGACAAAATTATTACACTGTTTATTATATACTCTTACAGATTAAATAGTAAGCAATTTACTCACATCTCTACCCATGATCTTTTGAGTTTTGGTGTCAGCTTTCTGATGACTAATGTAATGTGGATGATTGGAAAGATTGGCATTCATTTTTGATAAGAAACTCTTGTCTGTTGGATCACCAGGTCGAAGACATTCCTCATCCATCAATGAAATAATCCCTGCACCAGAAAGAATACCAATTCAGTTTCTTTCAAATAATGTTCAATATTTGTATAAAATTTGAATTACCTTTGTGTTTCTCTTCTATTAAATCACAGATAACTTTGTTGTTGAAATATTCCACAGGTTCCCATTCTATGCCTTCTCTCAAGTATTCTTCTTGCTCTGATTTGAGAGTCAACTCTATGAAAAGCTGCTGCAGTTTTTCATTACAGAAGTTAATACAGAACTGCTCAAAGCTGAAAAACAAGGAAATCTTAGATAATCATCGAGTACATTTGACAATTATTCCAGAAATCAACGAGAATGAATTGAAGAATTTGTTTCTTTGATTAATTATTTATGCACTTAATGAAGAACAAAAGAAACAGCTTGATAAAAACAGCAGTCAAGCAACATTGAAGTCCCCATGAGAGTCTGCATTTGAGCAGTCTTTTTATAATAATAAAAAGTATTATTGTTTTTCATTAAAAAAAGTTCATACTTGTTGATGCTACAGGTTTTCTCATACTCTTAATCCCTTCATAAAATCTATATTACCAATGGCCAATGCATTCAGAAATTGAAAGAAGTCTATGTAGCCTCTAGCCAAGTGAGAAGAGTATGATTTTGTTGGATACCCAAAAACTCAGGATTTATTCAAAAATCAATGAAATCATTTTTCTTTAAATTAAAAAACGCAAGAATTTGATTGTGTTATTCTGCCTATTATCATCATAATGTGTGCACCAACTGAATTCTCGAACACTGCTTATGACAAAGGTTAAACCATGGCAACACTCCAAGGAAGAGTGGAGCTTACGCCATGGCAAGGCTCCATCCAATATTTGTTATTTACTTGTTGCTTCATAGAATAGAAACTTTTTCAATATTCTTGGTATATAAAGAACTAAAGACTAAATATTATTTCATTGTCTTTGAAGACTATTTTTGTAAGAATATTTAATTTATTGTAGTGTTATAAGGGTATTTTATTAGAGCTTGAGTAGCGCACATTCTACTAAACTATTTTGGAAAACTATTTGGTGTGTAATTGTTCAGCAGCATCTTTTGTAACTGCCGGCCACTAATATACCTGTATCTTTTAATTTAAAACAAGAATGTATTTATGCTCTACAAAATATTTTCAACTGATCTAATTTTCGTGAAATTTACTCTTCTGCTACAAGAACCATAAAATTGAGAAGACCCACATGTTCAGACAAATTTTAAATATTTATTTAGTATATATTATTAATAATTATATATTTAATATAATTATTGAAATAATATTATATAGTAACATATCTACAGTACATTAATAATAAAAAATATATTAACACCCGTGTATATTAAATAACAAATCTACAATGCACCCCCCCCCTCCCCCATGATCGGCTGGATCCACCCCTGGGTGGGGGTGGGGGGTCTCATCGCAGAGCCAAGTCTGGTACCTCGCCGGCCTTGAACGACTCCGAGGGCACAAACTGATCCTGCCGATCATTTTGGAGGCTATCATAGATTTTGACTACATAATAAACATTTCTTTATATAGTGCATTTTTTGTAGTGTAAATATATGATACTATTGAATATTGTTTTTAATTGATAACGTAATTCTAAAAAATATTTAAATCAATTTTGCCAAATAAAAGAAGGTAACAAACAAAAGCTCTAGGCCGGGGGGGGGGGAGATAATGGACCGCCCTGGATCCATCACTGTCCGAGGGGAATACCAATTTTGTGTCTTCGGCCAATTTTCTTTCGCGCAGAAATATGGTGCTTATTAAGAAGAGAGGAAAAAATATGCAACATATGCGTAAAAAAAATGTTTGAAAAATTGTAAATTGAGTATTTCATGCATATACCTAGAGAGCATACTTTTTACATCAGGAGAAAAAATACGCATTTGCATTGAAATCCGGTCCCTAAGAAATTCTCCCCAGCCAGACTATTTCCCTTGAATCCTAGTTTAATTGAAATGCGAATGAGAAGACTGGCAAAGTAAACCTTTAAATCTAAAACGTAAAACTGGTGACGAGGCGGATTTCCAAGTTTCTTTATTGAAATTTTAGTTTAAAAATCTAATTGTTTGTCTAATGTATTCTACACTCTGATTTTAACATGGAAATAATAGGCTGAGTCGCGGTTATCCAATCGAGATCGGTAAGACTTATTTTTGATACTGAAGCTCTCAATTGGATAAACAGAAGCTGATCAAACTTCAATTCGCCCTATGTTTGAACCGGATGAAAGGGCCACTGTAGATACACGGGTAGCGAGTGGGGCCACGTGCTATACAGGAAGAAGGGTTCGAAGATGGGGTCTGCCGCCACCGTCCTTCCTACGTGTTACGCGCTTAAACTATTTTCTTTCTTACATGCAAATCATTTGTCTCAATTAATTACCAGATAATGTAAGAGAGAAGACGAAAGTTTCTAGTCAACAAAAATTCTTTACCTTTTTCTTTCGGTTTCGTTTGTAGGATTTTCAATGAATACGAGTACCTTGTTGATACAGCTTGTTCTATGAAACACAGCGAACGTTTTTGATTTGGAATCGCGATGTTGCAACTACAATGCTGTGCACCGGGCCATCCACTGAGGAGAAAGGGGGAGGGAGGGAGTGGCACTGGTGATTCCGTGGACATCCAGCTCCTTGTGCAGGCCTGATCTAATACAATGCAGAGCACGAACTGTACATCGGGAAGGCTAAAAATTCCGATGGCTTGGAAGGCAATGTGCACTCTTTTTATAACTCTACAATTTAAAGTTTTTTACGATAACCAAATCAGTCCAAATTCAAGATTTTCCAGGAAACTCAAAATACTTCATACCATAGACATGCAGAGCTATAAATTGATTTTTTCCCTCTTTATGTCTTTCAATGTGTGTTGGACCTTACTGAAAGGAAATTTGCCAGCATGTAGCGCCAGTTGTAGGGAATAACTATTTTTTAAATATCTTTAAAAAATGAAAATAAAAAATGGAATTTTGGACTGCTTTGGTACTTATAAGAAACCTCACAATTCTAATTGGTTACTTAAAAAGTCTATTATTGGAACTTTCATGTCGGGGAATGACGTTGAGATGGATTGATTTGGGTTGAGTTGTTGAGAAAATGGCGGGGGGGGGGTGCGTACATTTGGTCCTATGGGAAAATTCACTTTCAGTTTGGACGGAAGCTTGCAGGTTGCGTGGCGGTGTTACCTATTGCGCGTGAAAATCTCGAAGCCGTAGATGTCGAGGATGCCCATCTGATTCTGGCGCGCGGCGGCCGGGCCCTGCAGCGAGGCGTTGACGCGCGCCACCAGCCAGCTGAAGAGGCGGTCGTAGACGGCCTTGGCCAGGGCGTCGCGTGCATAGATGGCCGTGTCGCGCCCCAGCGGCGACGTCACCGTCTCCCCGCGCACCTGCGCACAGCCAAGTACCAACTGAAGTACTCCTACCTACGTCTCACAACTATACACAAATCTAATCCGACAGTTTATGCTCTCCGCCACGAATATTAATTCACGGCAATTATAAAAAATAAATCCCGAAGACAAGTCACCAATTTGGGAGCGTAGGCTTCTGCGGCCGGAGTCTAATTACTTGGCTGCTCGCGTTACGCCGTGTTCTAGGTACAGGTGCAAACGTTTCGGCCGCCATTCCGCAAACTTCCTCAGGGCGCATTTCGACCTAATTCTTTGCAGAAAGTCGGCTGAAACGTTGGCACCTGTGCCTAGGATGCGGCGTCACCCGAACTGTCAAGTAGCTACTAAATCATCATTTCTCCTTGGGTCATTACTAACAACCAACTCCATTCCAAATTAATATCGTTAATAAATTCATATTCCGTAGCTGCTACAAAATCTACCTACCATTCTAGAATCATCCCAGAAAAAAGTGGGCAAAAATCCCACCCAAACAATTACTTTAAAAAAATTCGTATCCTTTCCAATCATTCCAAAAAATTATAAGCAAATCTAGATAGTTCACCTACAATGTCCTAACCAGCTTTCAAATGTGAAGTAAGTTTCGACTTTTTGAAACAAGTCAAACGTGTGTAAATTGCAAAACTGATCGATGTAATTAAAGCCAAAAAAAGTCAAATAAAGAAGTGAATGGCACACCTCTATGGTGCGATGCTGCAGCGCTGCGCCGAGCAGCGGCACCTCGCAGCCCAGCAGGCGCGCCGCCGCCTCGGCCGCCTCCGGCTTCAGCACCTTCGCCGCGCCCTCCTCCTCCGTGAAGCCCACGTTGCCCAAGTGCAGCACGGCCGCCACGATGGCTAGCAGCGCGTCCTGCTCCTCCGCGCCCAGTTCCACCACCTCCATGGCGCGGCGCACCTGCGACACAACACACACACACTCTGTTGGAACAAGAACAAACTTTTGAAAAGTGCAACGCATTTCGTTTTTAATTTTTGAACATCTCGAAAGCTTACCAACGCGTTTCAACAATTTGTTCACCGTTTAACCAATAAGCAACAGTTCGATTAAAGAGATAATCACAAAATTAGTGAAACGATATCTTAAAACATTTACATCTCTATAATATTAGAAGTTGAATGTACCTCGATAACTGCATTAAAAGAAAGTAGAGTAATTTTTAATTTAATAGATTGATTAACCGAGAATCTAACAGTTATACTGTCTATTCATCGAATCATAATGTTGGCTCTTCTCCTTTATCATGCCCCTACAAGAAGTAATTGTTTCGCTAAACGAAATGTCCAAGTTCAAACATTTTATGTCCAGTTTACGCATGTTCTAGTCGGCGATGAAACTCTAGGCATTGCGATTTATATACCCCCCCCCCCCCGAGTCTGGCAAGTGGCACTCGTCATAATTTCCTTCGAATCTGGTGCCGAAACACGTGATTGCGGCGAGTCGCACCTGAGCCCACTGCGTGGCGTCCTCCTGCTCGGGCAGCCCGGCGCCCGCCCGCGCGCCGTGCGTGCAGTAGAAGTATGTGTCGAGCGAGCGGCGCAGCTGCAGCCGCGCCAGCAGCGCGTCGTCGGCGCCCGCCAGCAGCTGGTAGAACACGTGGAAGTTGCGCTCGCCCGCCGCCTGGTGCACCACGCGGCTCTTCTCCAGCAGGTAGTTGAGGATGTGCCCGCCCACCGGCACGCCCTGCGAAACGACCAAATGAATCACGCACTCCGTCACGTCCCACGCTTTGTTATCGTCAAAATGGCAGACAGTCAAGGCAACTTTGGATGCCGCCTCTACGGATTTGTAAGGAGGATAAATTTGTAAATGCTGTCAAAGCAAAATTGCTATCAATCAAAAAGTGCTTATTAAGCTACGAACTGGGAATAGAGGTGAAGCTTTTTTAGTACATCATAAAATTTAGGAAATAACCAGTTCAAGAATACACGATGATGAAAAGAATAGGGTCACAAACATTTTTAAAATCTCAGCGCGTGAAAATAAAGCCATTGGGGGAAAAACACAAGAACGGGTACAGTAGTTGAAATTTACAAATCTTGATAAGCCCAGAAATTAGAGTGAAGCCCAGAAGAGTGTCCTCGTTCCCAGATGAGACAAGGGATGACGATCACGGAAGAAATAAAAGCCGGCCCATCTACAAATTTTAAAACCGAGAAATACTTTCCAATAAGTTATGGTGCAGCCACTCGTAATAGCTTCTGCCTCAGTAGTGGCAACATCAAGCAAATCAAGAGTAAAATAAAAATTGGAGACTCCTCATTTTCTTCAAACTTTCAGAACAAAGAGCTTTATACCTTCAGGGACAGTGCCAAGGTGTACAACGAAGGTAATTTATTTCCTTTTTCCTTCTTTTATACATACAAAATAAGTTGAAAACATTTTCTTACGATTGGCATCGCAATAATTTAACATGCAATTTTTGTCTTGAAATGTCTCAAACACGTTTAGGGCTACAATATCTAGTGGCCATTACCGAGTCAGTACTTGAAGATCAAGAAGATTTTGCAATTTTCATGCGGCTACTGTAAAATCAAATTAGAGATTTGAAAAAAAATTGAAAACATGGATTTTTAGCCAAGGGTTGTATCTATTCTTATATTATACGTATGCAAGATCACACAACAAATTTAGTGCTGTAAATCAATAATATTAAGCAATCTATAAAAATGTTGTAAAATACCCATTACTCTACTTAGCATTTATTTATCAATGTCAAGAATTTTTTGTATTATCGCAATCTTCTAATTTGAGACACCAACTTCTCCAAAGATAGTGATTAAGGACGAAGTCAATAAATAATACATTAAAAAAAATGTCCCTTGGTTTGAATGCCATTCATCGCCCTAACAATATACTTTATCCACGATGGCCCGAATGTCTCACGAATGCGAACGCAAATAGGAAACAAATACTCGTGGCAACAAAATAGACACTTACGCAATGAAGTAGGCGTTTTCATCAAGAGACTTCTTTGAGGTCATATCAGGTGAGCCAAATGGTAAGACTACGAACATTTGTTTATACATTAAAAAGGTACATTCGTTCCAAGATTCCTGAAAGAAGAGATAATCCAAAACGCAAATAGTTTCATTTATTATTGGCTGAAAAAATTACCAATGCAAACGGTCCTTAAAATCAATGACTGAATCAGTCATTCATGTCAGTTATCCAAGAGAACGTGCGTTATACGAAGGATTACAGTTTAAAGCGATGTTCAAGCAGTTTATTGCTACAGTGACACGGCATATTATTCCACACGTTTGTCTGTCCCTCAGGAGCAGAGCGTCGAGGTTTTCGCATCCTCACACGCAACGGTGCCTTTGTGAAACACAATACACCGAGCAAAAGGCCTACAGGAGCTCGAGGTTAGTCTCCGAACGTATTGTGTCACGTGACAAAGAGCGTTCAGAAAGGAGTATGACGCAAAAGGCAGAGAGAGTCGCCGCGAAAGGAAGAAGGCCCGGTGCCGGGCCGGCGATTGAGCGGAGGCGTGCGCGGAATGATCTGCGCGAGTGGGCAGTGGGCAGTGGGCAGTGGCCACTAGCGCCGCGCCGCGGAGAAGGTGATCGCCAACGATATTTTCGAAACATCCATTTTACTATACAAACATCGATGTACTTCACATCGATTTATTGAAGTCGGTGTTGTTAAACGATATCAAGAATAAACTTATTAGTATGTACCCTCTGGTTATTTACGGAACCTAACAGAATTGATAGAGACAAATGAACTGAATAACAGAACACAAATTTATTTATCTTTAATATTATACTTTTTCAAAACTTACACAAATTTCAAGTAGTTTTAAAATGTCAGACTATTACAAATGAAAGTACGTGCTGTAGTAGTACCATTAATTTGCAACGTATTGATACATGCAATTCCTGCAGCGCGTATTTTGAGGCGTATATTGCAAGGTTTTTCCACAGGTTGGTATTATATTTTTGAATGAAAAATGCATTAATTAAAACTACAACAATTTTCACATATTCATAATTTTAATATTCTTCAGACCAAGTCACCAAGAGAGAAAAATTAGTTGAATTTTTGTTAATAAACATAGTTATTTGCGTTTTATCTAATAAGGTAATAAAGTTTGTTAATTGTTCTGCAAATTTTTCCACTACGTCAGCTAAACATTACAAATTATTTAAACACGACTACCGTGTCAAGGAATCCCCTCCCCCGCATGTGAACCCTGATGTTAGAGGTTTTACAAACCTCGATGGTTTTGGTACGATGCATTTTGAACATCAATTTTTAAAATTTGAACATCGGAACATCGGAACATTTCGGAACACTGCTTCGCCGCTCCAGGCCCAGCCAAGAGCCCGTGGCGCACACATTAATAACTTTTCGTCATTAGAGACAAATGTAACGGGTTAATTTTATGATTAGCTGAACCCGTTCAATTCCACCAACCAAAGAAAAGCTTGTAGAAAACTCGTGACAGAAAAGTACTTCAGTGAAACACATATAACGCGACCACTGTTCGTTCCGTGAAGAAAGAAAAAAAAGATATTTACAAGGAGTGTCCCTTAATAGGGGGAATATTATCTTTTACATACACTGGTCTATTATTACCAGGCATTGGATATTAAGGAAAGTGTTTATGACTTATGTTTATTAAAAGGATTTTTAGTACACGAGCAATAATTATGAACAATGAAACATTTTGAATACGTTTTATTTTCCCTTTTGATGTAAGTGCCTTTTAAAACTTATTTATTATCTTCTTAAAAGTTTTAAAAAATATCTATACCTCATCTTGGGTAAAGAAAAATGTTTTAAATCATTTTCAGTTTTATAACTCCCAATAGTTGCCTATACATAACTAACCTACATTTTCTTGGGTAGTCTCAAAATGTTATTTGGATACGCAAGTTCAATTTCTTAGGAGCTCAAACCCTCGCTTTTCTCGCACTATTAAAAACTTCAAGCGACGGGTCTTGGTTGAGCGCAGGACTCAGATTCCGGACGTAACTCAAACATTTGTGTGTTACGGGGCAAGTCAATAGTACGTACTTCCGACATTGATACCGCACCAGTGTTCTTCTAGGAAGGTATTAAGGAATGTTCTGTTAATTCAAAGAATTGAATGTTAGGTCACTTCCATATCCATCGTCTTATTAAAAGAATGAAACTGAAAAGGAGCGAGCTGCCGTGGAACCATATCAGAGGCCACTGTTTATTGTTATTTCCTGATCCTTTCCTTTATTTCCTGATCCCCCCGTTCTCCGATATCCTCAAGAACGAAACAAAGGACAGCGCATATGCATTTAAGTCACCATTTTCATTTCAGCAGCTTGTGAGAATTTGTTGTATTCTGTACTCATAATGTTCCTGAAAGTATTATCTTGAAAGGGATGTATTAAGATCTATCTATTTCGAGGTGTTTTTTTTTTTTTTTTTTTT
>BOPP01000146.1:2739708-2752297 GCA_017312745.1 Gryllus bimaculatus
TTAGTTGTTTCATTTCGATCGTCTCGTTCAAGGTTGTTTGCACTTTCATTTTATTTCTTATTTCAACTAACAGAGAAATTTTACAACAACATTATTATAACTTAATTATATATTAAGAAAATTGCTATAAAGAGTGGTCGTTAACAGGGGTATAATAAGATTCAGCAATGAACTTCCCGTGAGATTGAATCGCACGAATTTCCACTGGCCCTAATTGTTGATGTTTAAACATTGACAATAACAACAAATATTAACAAATAAAATCATTTTATATCCAACATAAATGAAATAATTTTAATACGAAACTACCAAATCCGCTGAAAACTTAACTGTACTCCCCTTCCCAAAAAAATGCAGCGTGCGTCTGTGCAAAGAATTAACTCCTTTGAATGACAAAATCGTTGATCAAACAGAAAATAAAATAAAAAATTACTCACACAATGATATCTAGAGTTGCTATCTCGCAGGGACATTGGTTTCAGATAACGTGCAGTTACGTTTCACGAATCCTCCTGATGCTTTCGCAGGGTGGGAGTGCACATTCATGTTTGGTCAGGAATCAATAGTACGGGAAAGGGAAGAAATTAAGAGGAAGTTGCGTGCGTGCACGGTCGAGGCCCCTGAAAATTTTGGAAGGGGCCCCGACGTCTTAAGCATTAAAATATTTTATTTATTCACGACGTTCGGTCCTTGATTTTCCCTTTTTGTGACCCGAGTTCGGAAAATTGTTTTACGACCCGCAAGGAAAGGCTTTATTTTTTTATACATTTCACGACAAAAAAGATCAAAACTGGGTGTGACATGCTATGGGGAGAAGTTTATTCTGTGCACGTTTCATTGATTCTGGAATCCCAGCCCTAAACCATATACAAGTTGAATTCTGAATACAGTTAAATGAGCGTTTTGGGAAAATAATTGGTTAACAAAATCTTCGTTCCGATCTACAAATAAAATATATTTTTCAAAGGCACAAAATCAAGCTATGATTTTTTGGGTTTCTTATCCTCATCATTTTGGGGTTCATTCCTTCGTGAAGGAAGATACTTCTTGTCGCGACCACATGGAAGAATGAATAATTTGAGAACTATATTTTCCTCATTGAAATCTTTTAGAACAGCGTGCACAGATAACGGAAGTTTACATTTATGTAAGTATAAAATTTTACATTATGTAAAATTTTATTGATTTCCCACGACGACGGTCCTCTCCGACCCAGTAAAGTTTCCTCGCTTCCCCGCTCCTAGCAATAACAAGCTATAACAAGCAACATAGCATAACAAGCCTATAAATTGGTTCGGTAAAATTATCGTTAGCTTTCCTTTATATGCTTCAGCAGTTGGCAGCGGCTTGGCAAAGGTGATCATACACAAAATAATAACGAGAAGGTAATGGCACTGCCCCAAACATCTCTGCCAGTAGAAATACCGGCCATCATGACATTCGACCACGTAACTGTGGCCCACGCTTTTGTTTGAGGGAGGCGTCCTACGTTGATCCAAATCTAATTATTACTTTGTAACTCTCAGTTGGGCTTGATTATTTAGATTAACTGAGCAATTAAGTGGTTCTTAAATTGATATCAGGCCGACGAAAAAGGCCCTCGGGCATTTTGTCGCTCCGATCAATTAGTGCATCAGTACTGACTTTTTTCTTTTAATCTGGCCGTCATGCTTTGGCGAAAGGTAGCCTGGAAGTGAGAACGGCGATGTCCCATTGTACTCCCGAAGCGACTCGGGACTTGTCACTTGCGGTTGGTCTTGGCGTTGCCGAAGGCCTCCAGCAGCGGGTTGCTCTGCAGCAGCTTGTCTTTGACGTTGTCGACGGTGCTCGTGTGACCCGACGCCTCCGCCACGAACTCCAGCACCTTCTTGGACGCCTCCGTCTTCCCGCTGCCAGACTCACCTGTGCACCGAAATCACATTACTTTTCAGTTTTTTGCTCAGAAATGCAAGCATAAAACTTAACTTGACCTCCGAAAGAGAAACGGAAAATTAAGAACCTACAGTACGTCTGCCAAAAACTCTTCGGCGTCACGGGTTGTCATATACTCCGATTTAAACAAAGTGGCATTTCAAGGTCACAATCTAGAAGGCTAGGGTGACACTTATCTAATGGAGGGGGGGGGGCGTGGCTGCAATAGCAAAAAGTGGAGTCGTAACGAAGCTCGGTACTAATGGACAGACGATTAATCAATCAAATCAATTTTTTTAGTATCAAGGACCCACAAAACCTGCATTCTGGCTACACGTTAGAGGTGCTTTTTTTCTTCTATATCTTCTTTATCATCTGGATTTATCCACTTTTTCGTTGCCAGGTCCTTGAAAGTTTTTCTGCCGAATATTCGCGGTTTTTTCGCGCAACATTTCATAACCTTCGCTCTACCGCTTAAGCGTTAGTGAGAAAGTAAAATATATGTTAAAGGCAATACACAAATGTAAGATTGAAAAACAAATCCCACCTGGTTTCTTTTGGTAAGTCACAGGTGGATTTAAAAACGATACGGTCGCTTCGAAGCTTCATAAGTTTGCGACAACTGTTTAGTTTGATTTTTGGACATTACGTAATAACATATGGTTGATCTTTTAATAAGGTCGCAACGGGATTCCATATCTAATCATCGTTTTTACTTTATGTTTACTTTTTCGAATGTGGATCCAAATTATTAAGGGCGCCAGAAAAGGTGTACTCACCAAATAGATTGAGAAGTGGTATCATTCATTCGCTTTTTTTATTATAGAACATTCAATAAAAAATAAACAATCCCGAAATTATTATTTTAGGCCTTTAAATACTTCCACGTGCAACTTTTGATATCCAAATTAATTATCGAACAACGCACTGTAAATATATAAAACTATTTTCTGACAGTAGAAAGTAATCTTGAACGTGATAAATTTAAAAATGGATACAAATATTAATTTAAACATGTTTATACTTTTAAAAAAGAGAAAGGTAAAATGTATCAAAACTCACTGAAAAGTGATATAAGAAATGTACGCAATTACTTACGCCAAGATCAAACAATTTCTTCGTGCTAGGGGGGGCTGAACAGCGACTACACCACTTGTATGGACGCTACCTCACCCCTTCCTACAAAATAACCTATTACCCCTTAATTTTGGCGCATTGAAACTTCCTACTTTAAATAGTCCGAATGTTCAGAGATCGTTTGCAGAGGAGGAAGGATGTGCGTGAGCGCCGTGCAGCTGCAGCTCTCACCTGAGATGAGGATGCATTGCGGCCGGTTCTCGTCCGTCAGCGACCGGTACGCCGTGTCCGCGATGGCGTAACTGCAACACACATTTCACCTGTAGAACACACGACGAGTACTGTCATCCCACCAACTTCTCGTAGGTTAGATACTCTTCAACTCGTGTACTACGTTTTGAAACTAAATACGCCTCTATAAAGGTCACTAGTATTTCATTTTTATGAATCGTGCAATTACATTTTTTGTACTTAAAATAGCCTAATTCATCTTTAGTGCCGTTTTCTAATTCCGCAATTAAAATTTTCGTCCTTCATCAATTTCAAAACGTTGCTTTTGAGAGGCCGACGGGGAGGGAGGGGCGCAGGTGTGACACAGACAAGGGCAACGGGTTCGACTTCCGAGTACGATCTTTTCAATTGTCTGAATGGAAGAGGGTGGGGGCACAGTTCTATGAATCACTTCTAAACATATGTTCTTCGCTAGTAACTTAGGTTGCGGAACACAGTGGGTCTATTCACTCCGATGAGAGAGTGCTACTATAAGTATAAGTAAACGGGTCCTTCATCCCCCCCAAAAAAGGTAGTACAAACTATAACACGGACCCACGGTTTACCTCAAGGCGTTTATGCTAAATCTAGACTGATATTGGGTCAAGGGCGATTTCGAAATGAGGTTTGGGGTACAAGTGGTGCTCATGGTGATAATATTAACCCAGACGAGCACTAGTACGGCAAGACTGCAACGGAAAATTGCCTTAGTTGTTGACATTGGGCAGCCGGGGTGGCCAGTCGGGAAAAGCCGAAAGCTAGTCCCGTTAATATTGGTATTGTGAGGAGTTTTCGTTGGCATTTACAATGAAATAACTATGAGTCGCCATTGCCAACAGTATTGTTTATTACAATATTGTCCCGTTAAACTAGTGGCGCTACAGACTGGTACAGATTTCATCGTACTCTTTAGTTTTTTTAATTTCTGTTGTGTGGGTTGGCTTATCCGTTTTGCTCCACCCTCTTCCCAGCTGCCGTCTGTTGATGCCTATACGACCTTTTTTCATTTTTTCATTCCCCTAATGGCAGGATAGAAATATAACTATAAGAATAGTATACAAACATGGAATATTACAGCCGATTACTGTAATACACACCGAATATTTGACTGAAAAGTTATAAGAAATTCTGGCGCATTACACGATGAAGGAGATGGAAGTTTAGAACTATCAGACAAATTTATGAAATACTGAAACTTGAAGATATTGAGGGGAAAAAATGTAAACCCGAAAATCCCAAAGAATAAGTTGCTTGGGAGCACATCGAAAGAATGGAAGATGGACGAACGCCTAAAACTATATAAAGCTAGAATGGACAGAAGACGGGGCTCAGGAAGACCAAGAAATATATGGAGGGATGAAGTGAAAGATCGGCAGACAATGAACGTGTGACCTGACTAACAGCTGTAGATCGAAATAGTTGGAAATCTGTTGTTGGGAAAGTAAAAGCCCGCACTGTAGTGCTGGTTATGATGGAGTCAAAACTTTTCCTACATTCAAATGTTTGTCGAAAAATTGTAATGCGCATTTCTGCAAATGGACAGAAAAATTAGCATTTCTAAAAAGTTGCAATTTAGAGCTCATTTACACAGAAAGCTTGAGTTTTCGAGAAACGTCACGATAAATTATTTTAACTATTTGTTCACACAAATGCATGACTGTTTGAAAACCTTCCATGTATTGTAAAAATATTGTAAAAATTAACGACCGAGATATTTCAAAATAACGACATTCGCGTATTTTTTCAACAACATAGTACAGATACATTTTTTCTGAGAAACTGTATTCAAAATTACATACTTTCTGAAAAGCGTAAATACTTTTCTCAACCACCGTTACAAATTTTTTAAATGAAAATTTGTATGTAGGACCATGTTTAACCCACCTGCTATAATGCCAAACAAGTCTAGTATTAGGGGAATGAAGATTTGAGAGAATGTGAAAAAGTATATTTTTAGCCCCCTATAGGTAGTGTGTTTGGTAATACCGAAAGGCTATTACATTCCAGACAGATTAGCAAACAATGATGCGAATGAGAAATAAATTACTGATGCACGAGCTTATGTAGAGTTCAACATTAAACTAAAAATGCACCATATTTTACCTAGATTTTTACACTCCTTTACCATATGAACTCCGGATCGTCCTAGCTTTACTCATCTCCCATAATGAGTGTAGTGTCTTCGACCTCGCGGGATTCGTTTATTTTGAAATGTCCTAATGCTATTCTAAATACTATAAATGCTTATATAGAGCATTTAGCGACGAAGCCGCACTCAAGGCGAGATAAGGGGCGTGGGTGGGCGGGGAACGCGTTACGAAACGGCGGCGGAGGCGGAGGCGGCGCCGCTCGCCCTCACGGCCGCTCTCCTTGGGCGTGGGAGCAGCAGCGCCGCCGCCGCCGCCGCCGCCGCCACTCGAGACACTGAAGGCCTCGGCCGTTCAACCCGCGCGGAGCAGCCCCAGCGCGCACTCGGAAGCTGCTCCTATTGCTCCTTGCCTCCGCGTCCGATGACATCGGACCCACACACGATGTGGTGTGGCACGTCGGAAACACCGGAGGAAACAAAACCCCTCCCGCCACTTAGTTTTGTTTACTTTGGTTATGCGGTTTTTTTTTTTTTTTTTTTTTTTTTCTTTCTTTCTTTTCTTCTTCTTACCCGCAAAAGAGAGGTGAGATTCGAGCTCGGGGATACGAAACCTACCGTTCCTAACCATCAAACCAGCAACTGGTCGATCCGTGGGGCAGCGGTGAGACGCTAGCTTTCCACCGCCGGGGCCGAGGTTCGATGTCTGTCCGTCACGAATTTCTCTTGCGTCGGATTGAGTTGGTTTGCGACAGGTTTCATAGAGTTCTCCCGTTTCCCTGTGGCTCTCAAGTCACCACCGCTCCATCTGTATCCTCGTTACTATTTTAGTCTCATCTAGCTACTATCATCTTTATCATTCCATCTCAATACAAATGCCATAATGAAGACGCTTAACGATGAATTTGTTGAGATTTCTAACTTGGGAAGCACGGCTTTGAGCGTTGTTCCCGAACAATAATGTCGTACCATACATAGTAACCACAATAATACTTAATAATAATAATAATAATATATAATAATTAACAATAATAATAATAAGTAATAATTCAACTTATGACAGAACAAAAGGACAGGTACGACTGTATTCTTGAGTAACACTATTGTGTGGAGATCATAGGTTGTCCGACATTTACGGTAAGAAGTGGGAAGAATCTACACGCATGATATAACAGATTAAGATCACGAACTGATAAGGACACACGTGTCTCTTGATAAAACGATCATTGTAACGAACGACTTCGAATAACATCTTTGACAGAAGTTAACATCCATCGATTACTACCACTCCTTACAGTTAAGAGGACTTTTTTTAATGTTCTCGCAGATAATGAAACCGAGCATTGACGTTCTAGTTTATTTATCGTAAGAAAATGAAACATTACTTGATTTTGATTTTAACCTTTACATAAGCATCGAAGATTGTTATGTTGATCCAACGCATTTTGTTTCTGAAGCTAGATGCGCAGATTCGACGGATATCAAAATTTAACCATATTACACCAATCCTCTACGCTGGCACTGGCCGCGGAGTACCAGAGGCTGTGGCAGGCAGATTTCGTTACTTTCTCGCGTTATTTCAGGCAGATACAGAAGTAGCGTCAACAACTTTCCGTCTGCTTCAACACAGGGCGACGTGGTTGTGCTTTTACGAGCGATTTAAGATTTCACTCCGGAGGAAGGCAGGCGAGAGCCGCGTGGCGCAGCGAGGTGGGGGAAGGGGGCGCTTCCGGTTCTCAGGCGGCGCGGGGCAAAACGGAGGGGGGTGGAGGTGGAAGCCCATTCGACCCATGTCAGCGACACTTCCCGCAGGACTGGCGAAGGTTTGGAAATTATAGCTCCAAACACGGTTGGGGGGGCCAAAAATAACGTTCGCGTTTTCGTGTAGCGAGGGAAGGTCCTATCAACTGAAACAGATATGTGAGATGGGAAATGTACTTCTTGCAGGATTGTACGATAAAAACCTTATTCAATTTAAAGTAAACATTGTCAAAATTAATCACAGGTGTACTTAGAGATATTTGAAAAATATTTTTTTTTAATCTTTAAAACTTTAATTTTTTTCAGAGCTACATTTGCGAATTATTTACGGTCCATTATGTCTGTTTATATCCAGTGTACACCTACGATGTTCACTGAGAATAGTGAATTTCATAAAGAAAGTTTGTATTATGTCATGACTTACAATCTGTAAAAAAGAAGAAAAAAAAACTTTCCTTTGTAGTATATGAATATTAGGACTTGCATAATATTTTTGTAAATAAAGAAATAAATAAATTACGAATACTGCTTATATATGTTTTTTACTTTCAGTGTTTGGAGATTTCAATTCACTTGGAGAATTTCATAGCATGTAAGTATTTTGTTGAAATTTTGTTCAACAATTAAACTTCTCTGGCCATCATAATTAACTTCATAAATATTATATGAATAAACATAAATACTAATGTATTATGTATATTATAAGAGCTCAGCTCCAGATAGTCCTATGCCACATTGTCGTTAAAACAAGATACTTCTATTAACATACTCGTCCCATCGAGTGGTGTATTTTGTGAGAATTGTAGCGCGTGTAACAAATGCCGCTGTTGTACGGAGACATCTACATTCTTTGCCACAGCATAAAGAAGTAAGATTGAAATATTTTTATTATTTCCGAGAATAAACTCGATGTGACGGTCTATCTAGGGCAGGGTTGTCCAGCTGGCGATCCGCAGTACCGTTTATTGTAGCCCGCGAAAGGTTATTAGTGAAAAGTGAAAGTATCTTTCATTCATATTTCATGTACCCTGCCAAGGCCAATCGACCTTTTAATGTTAAAAAAGGTTGTTTAGATTTATGGATTTTTTTCTAGTGACTTCAGAAATTCAAAATCCCAATGAGTTTCATGGGATATAAATGGTACAGTCTGATAACACATGTTTCACCCTCCGTCACCTGTTTCAGAGCAGACCTTAACTGCAGAGATCAACATTACGGGGAAGTCAGGTATGGATCGCCCGAGTAATGTAAATATGAACCCTAACCATTTTAAAGGTTTTAGTTGTGGCCCATGAGGCATTGCAAGTTCGACAGCCCTGCTCTAAGGCTTAGCACTTTAATAAAATTTTATGTGTGAAAACCTTTTTTAGTTGAGTCCGATCTAGAAGTACTACTTCGGAGGTAGAGAGACAATTCTAGTTTACACTCGACCCTCCAAAAAAAATTTAAATTGATAAAAGCATTTAAAAATTATTAGCTTAAAAAAACTGTACTCGTATCAGAAATGCTCATTTTTGTGCGTTTCGATCGTTGGATTCGTTGGTCGGTTATTGATTCCGGGCGCGTTAACTACCAAGGTCATTATTTCCGTAAGAGTAGTGCACGTTTTTCCTGGGAGGTGGCAGGTATCTTCCCCCCCGCTGAGTGGCGAAATCCGGCGCCGACCTACCGTCGGTAAGCGAGGTTTCCCTCAACCACGTATCTCCCAACAGCGGAGCACCGCCCCAGGCCAAGCTCTAAACTCCTGACCGGTCTCCCGGCATGTATGGCAGTGTAGTGCTTGTTATGGTAAGTGTATAAGGGGATGAGGATACTACTAGGAAGAAGAAAGAAAGAAAGAACGCGCGCGGTCCGTGGCCCGTTTGTTACGGTACTGCTCCGGCATTAGCCTAGTGTTGATCGGAGAAACCTCAGAAAACTGCCGATCAGAGGAGCCGGCTAGTGTCGAAACTCTTGCCACTGTCAGGACTAGAATCTAGGACCTCCCGGTCAGAGGCACAGTAGTGACATCGATTGCGACCATTAGAGTGAATGTTTTAAACGATTGGAGTAAAATTACAAAAACTATTTACTTGGAGAGGTATGTTGAGTTCCAATATCCCATCTCACCCTGAATACTCTAGTACGTCAAATACATTTTTTAACTGTTTGTGATGTTAAATAAAAATATATTTCTCGGTGCCTAGCCCCGAAAATTAATCCCCCACTGCAAAGGCTGTGACCGCTCGATGGAAAATCAAAGTACTCACATGTGCGGCGCGGCCTCGTAGAAGTGCAGTCCGCGGTACTGCTTGACGGCCTCGGCCGTGTAGATGGGCAGCGGCTTGTAGGGGTTGACGGAGACGAGCACCTGGCCGATGTAGGTGTAGATGAGGTCCTCGCGGAAGCGCCTGCGCAGGTTGTCGACGAAGGCGGGCTCGCTGCGGAAGTCCTCGAGCAGCACGAAGTCCTGCACGCCCACGCGGTCGCGGGCCGCCAGCTCCCGCTCCATGACGGACGCGCGCTCGCCGCCCTTCCTGCGCACACGCGGACACGCCCGTCAGCTCTCCACGCAAAGTAACTGTCTATCTACGGACAGACAGTACGTTAAATGGCTGTGAACAGTTTGGAATGAACATGATTCTTTATATAGAGAGATCGCTATAAGAAGGGACACATTTTACAGCTACTGCTTGGCCACTGCTAGCAACATGGTTATGGCAGGTTATGTTCATGCAGTCGTTTTGTCGGTGCGTTCGTTTACAGCTAAATTATTTGTAAAAGGCTTCATCACTCTTGAAATGTCATCGCTCTGCATGGCGTTCATGTCATTGTTTCCCGACGTGTCAAAGTGGTCCCTTCTTAGAGCAACTCCTCTATATCACATGAGGAGGGGACGAGTGATTTCATCAGTAATGATGAAGTGCGATTTATGCTTTTACAAAGTGCATGGACTTCTCTCGAACAAAAATGTGAGTGTGTTGTTCAGAAATCACGTTGGCGTGAAAGTCTTTAAATTTGTGTACTTTTACGTTCATGCTGACATTGAAGATCGATGTTCAAACTAAAAAAGAGAACGAAACAGTCCGAGACGTTCATTTATTGTGCAAAAGGCAGCTTTAAAATGAAACTTAAATAACTGGAGGAAGCGGAAGTGGCTAATAGTGTTGGGATCGTACATCTTTGAAGAGTGATCTGTTCCTCACGTGGCGAGTGTTATTTTTTGGAAATAACACAACACCTGTTAACCGTTAAGCACTATATTACTTTTTAAAGGTTTCCTTGAAACCAACTGGAAATAATACACTTCGATGAAATTAAAGAAAACAAGTCAATAAAATATTTGCAGATGAAGTACGTACGAAAAAGAGTTAAATTAATCTCCCCCTCCCGCCGCGCATGCGGGAGGGCTTGGAGGCTGAGCCCCTTCTCCGGGATGAAATTTGAATTCGAGAAAGTTTGTTTCTGTCAGACTAACCTTGCAGCTCAGGGTCGTTCGTAAGTTAAGGTGCCCAGACGTCTCCATAAAAATGAATTAAATTTTTTAAAAATCCAAGATTTTAATGAAAATACAAGTTAAAATTGATAATTAGTAAATCGAACTCCATTTTTTTTTCGAATGTATGACATACAAATTTGGAGCCACTTTTGAAAAAAAGAATCTTGTTTACATATATATGGACGTCTTTTCCAATTTTAATATAATATTTTTCACGTTGCAAAATCATTTTAATTGTTTGCAGCTCGGGCACTTTTTTTTTTTGGGGGGGGGGGGTACCGCTAGTTTCATGTCGCACGAGACGAATTCTTAGCGAATAGATGGCGTTAGCTTTTGTAGACAGCTGTGCACAAAAAAGAGAGAGACTTTAGCTGAGGGCAGCCACTGAAACAAAAATCAGACTTCATCACCGATAAAATATTTAGCACGATCAATACTGCCCTAAATATGTCCAATATAGTTTTCCTCACAAATTCAGAGCCAATCACACAGTTAAATCACTACAGAATTTGAGTCAATCACTGTTTGTGGCCGATCTACGCACCGGTCCTCGGTCTCATATTACACGCACCCCACACCGTGTCCCTCCGGAAGCTACAAAGTATTACACAGACGAAGAGATACAGCGTTCGGAAGAAGCGCTTCCCGTCGCCTCGGGTGCTCTCGCTTCAATCAGAAAAGTGTGGCCCATTTTTTTTTAGACTTTCTCAGTTTCCCTGGTCGTTTTCCTATATTATTCCCAGGCAGAATTTGCTCACTATTTCAGTGTACAATGAAAATATTGCATAAAACAAGACTTGGATCGATATTAAAACTTTATCTTCTATGATTTTTCTCCATGGCAATCATTCTCTCGCGCTAACGACTTGTGAGAAAGTCAGAAACACGAATCTAACCCACTTCGTGCCTCTATTAATCAATATTGATTTAACGGATAATATCTCATTTGTCTCCAACATTTCATTGCCTTCTAATGATTTTTCTTAAAATATCCTGATTCCCGCTGACTTTTTCTGCTTTTGCAGAATGTGACCACTGTATCTCCCCATCATTGGATTTTGCACTCTCACACTGATCACAGTGCGTCGGCTGATGCGAACAGTTATGTTGCCACCCAAGACACATCAAGTTATTCTTTTTACGCAAACTTAACGGAGAAGATCTATGTTGTTGGCTTCGTTTGTCGCCGGTGCGAAGAGCCACCTGCGACGAGGCGGGGCGGGGCGGGGGGCGGGGGGCGACCGGTTGCGTAAGGCCCCAGTGGCCTTTGCGCGGAGAAAGCGGTCGCGGGGACATCCCACGAAGCATCTGTGCTCGCACAGCCACATGCGACCTCTGATGCAACGGAGACTGAGGGACCAGCGGACGCAACGGATATCAAGCACAACAGGGATTTTCGTTTCATTCAAATGCGCTGACCTCATGACTTATTTCAAAAAGCTAGTTGCTCTTGTAATGTTAAAATACGCTACACGAGTATATCTTAAGAAACGTTCACTTGCAGATTAATTAGTTACATTAGAAATTACTGTATCTAAATAGAATCTTTTACTTTGGAAGCATTGATATGGCCCCCAAGTTAAAAGATATCTTTTCAAGAATTTAAATGGGATTGAACTGATGTACTGATTTGATGTACGGTTCGATAATGATGAACAGTAAAATAGAGTCTTCAACTTTTGAAATTTATGGTTCAAATATGAACTAATAACAACAAATGGGAATAATATTATCGCGAGGTAATTTACTTGAACCTTTGGCCTAAAAAAATATGTAGATCAGCAAATGTAATGCTCTTAGAGACTGAATTCGAAGTGAAAATTAACATATTTTCATTGTATGGTATTGCTGCTAAAAGCACTCAATTCTCACTTCGATTCATCAATTCTCTACAATATATTCACCTCAGGCATTACTGAACTAATAAATTCACATATCTCATTATACGCAGTTGATTCAGCTTTATTTACCTCGAATACTAATTTTCAAACAGCATCCTCATCCCA
>BOPP01000146.1:2752322-2763034 GCA_017312745.1 Gryllus bimaculatus
TAGAGGTGATCAGTGGACTTATATCATTGGCCGTCTGGAAATACAAATCCATAATGAAGACGCTTAACGATGAATTTTTGTTGAGATTTCGAACTTGGGAAAAGCACGCTTTGAAGGCGTTTGGTTCCCGAACAATAATGTTCGTACCATACCATAGTAACCACAATAATACTTAATAATAATAATAATAATATATAATAATTAACAATAATAATAATAAGTAATAATTCAACTTAATGACAGACAAAAGGCAGGTCCGACTGTATTCTTGAGTAAAGCACTATTGTGTGGAGATCAATAGTTGTCCCGACATTTACGGTAAGAAGTGGGAAGAATGCTACACGCATGATATAACAGATTAAAGACTACGAACTGTAAGGGACACACGTGTCTCTTGATAAAAACGATTCATTGGTAACGAACGACTCGAATAACATCTTTGACAGAAGTTAAGCATCCATCGATTACTACACTGCCTTACGTTAAAGAGGACTTTTTTTTAACCTGTTCTGCGCAGATAATGAACCGAGCATTGACGTCTATGTTTATTTATCGTACGAAAATGACACATTACTTGATTTGGATTTTAAACCTTTACATAAGCAGCGGAAGAATTTGTTATGGTTTGATCAAAGCATTTTTTTTCTGAAGTTGGATGCGCAGTTTCATCGAATATCAAAATCTAACTATTTACACCAATCTCAATCGCAACACACTGGCCGCGGAGTACCAGAGGCTGTGGAGGCAGATTTTTGTTACTTTCTCGCGTTATTTCAGGCAGATACAGAAGTAGCGTCACCAACAAGCTTTCCGGTCTGCTTCACACAGGGCGACGTGGTTGTGCTTTTACGAGCGTTTAAGTTTCACTCCGGAGGAAGGCAGGCCGAGAGCCGCGCTGGCGCAGCGAAGGTGGGGGAAGGGGGCGCTTCCGGTTCTCAGGCGGCGCGGGGCAAAACGGAGGGGGGTGGAGGTGGAAGCCCATTCGACCCATGTCAGCGACACTTCCCGCAGGACTGGCGAAGGTTTGGAAATTATAGCTCCAAACACGGTTGGGGGGGCCAAAAATAACGTTCGCGTTTTCGTGTAGCGAGGGAAGGTCCTATCAACTGAAACAGATATGTGAGATGGGAAATGTACTTCTTGCAGGATTGTACGATAAAAACTTATCTCAATTTTAAAGGTAAACATTTGTAAATTAATCAGCAGGTGTACTTGAGATATTTGAAAAATATATATTTTTTTTAATCTTATAAAACTTTAATTGTTTTCAGAAGCTACATTTGCGAATTATTTACGGTGCCATTATGTCTGTTTATATCCAGTGTACACCTACGATGTTCACTGAGAATAGTGAATTTCATAAAGAAAGTTTGGTATAATCATATTCATGATTCAATCTGTAAAAAAAGAAAAATACAACTTTCCTTTGTAGTATATGAATTTAAGGCCTTGCCTAATATTTTTTTGTAAATAAGAATAAATTAAATTACGAATACTGCTTATATAGTTTTTTTAACTTTCAGTGTTTGGAATTTCAATTCACTTGGAGAATTTCATAGCATGTAAGTATTTTGGTTGAAATTTTGTTCAACAATAAACTTCTCTGGCGCATCATAATTAACCTTTCATAAAATTATTATATGAATAAACATAAATACTATATAGTTATGTATATTATATAGAGCTCAGCCCAGATAGTCCTATGCCACATTGTCGTTAAAAACAAGATACTTTCTAATTAACATACTCGTCCCATCGAGTGGTGTATTTTGTGAGAATTGTAGCGCGTGTAACAAATGCCGCTGTTGTCGGAGACATCTACAATTCTTTTGCCACAGCATAAAGAAGTAAGATGAAATATTTTTTATTATTTCAGAATTAAACTCGATGTGGAACGGTGCTATCTAGGGCAGGGTTGTCAGCTGGCAGATCCGCAGTACCGTTTATTGTAGCCGCCCGGCGAAAGGTTATTAGTGAAAAGTGAAAAGTATCTTTCATTCATATTGCCTGTACCGCCTGCGCAAGGCCAATCGCCTTTTTTACATGTTAAAAAAGTTTGGTTTAGATTTTATTGGATTTTTTTCTAAGTGACTTCAGAACATTCAAAATCCCAATGAGTTTCATGGGATATAAATGGTACAGTCTGATAAACATGTTTCACCCTCCGTCACTGTTTCAAGAAGCAGACTTTAACTGCAGAGTAATGCAACATTACGGGGAAGTCAGGTATGGATCGCCCGAGTAATGTAAATATGAACCTAACCATTTTAAAGGTTTTAGTTGGTGGCCGGCATGAGGCCTTGCAAGTTCGACAGCGCCTGCTCTAAAGGCTTAGCACTTGAATAAATTTTATGTGTGAAAAACCTTTTTTTTAAAGTTTGAGTCCGATCTCGAAGTACTACTTCGGAGGTAGAGAGACAATTCCTAGTTTTTACACTCGACGCTCCAAAAAATTTAAATTGATAAAAGCATTTAAAAAATTATTAAGCTAAAAAACTGTAACTCGTATGCAAGAAATGCTCTTTTTGGTGCGTTTCGACGTTGGATTCGTTGGTCGGTTATTGATTCGCGGGCGCGTTAACTACCAAGGTCATTATTTTCCGTAGAGTAAGTGCAGCGGTTTTTCGCTGGGAGGTGGCAGGAATCTTCCCCCCCGCTGAGTGGCGAATCCGGCGCCGACCTACCGTCGGTAAAGCGAGGTTTCCGCTCAACCACGTATCTCCCAACAGCGGAGCACCGCTTCAGGCCAAAGCTCTAAACTCCTGACCGGTCTCCGGCATGTATGGCAGTGTGTACTTGTTATGGTAAGTGTATAAGGGGATGAGGCTACTACTAGGAAGAGAAAGAAGAAAGAACGCGCGCGGTCGCTGTGCCGCGTTTGTTATGGTAGCTGCTCCGGCATTAGCCTAAGTGTTGCTCAGAGAAACGCCCAGAAACTGCCGACCGAGGAGCCGGCCCGGTCCGAAACTCTTGCCACTGTCAGGACTATAACCTAGAACGCTCCCGGTCAGAGGCACATCGTGACATCGGTTGCGACGATTAGAGTGAATGTTTTAAAGCGATTTGAGTAAATTAACAAAAACTATTTACTTGGGGAGGTATGTTTGGGTTCCACATACCCCATCTCACCCTGAATACTCTAGTAACGTCCAAGTACAATTTTTAACCTGTTTGTGAATGTTAAATAAAATATATTTCACGGTGCCTAGCCCCGAAAATTAATCCTCACTGCAAAGGCCCCTGGGTTGACCGCCCGATGTAAAATCAAAGTACTCCACATGTGCGGCCGCGGCGTCGTAGAAAAGTGCAGGCCGCGGTACTGCTTGACGGCCTCGGCCGTGTAGATGGGCAGCGGCTTGTAAGGGTTGACGGAGACGAAGCACCTGGCCGATGTAGGTGTACGATGAGGTCCTCGCGGAAGCGCCTGGCAGGTTTCGACGAAGGCGGGCCTCGCTGCGGAAGTCTCGAGCAGCACGAAGTCCTGCACCGCCACGCGGTCGCGGGCCGCCAGCTTTCCGCTCGCATGACGGAACGCGCGCTCGCCGCCTTCCCTGCGCACACGCGGAACACGCCGTCAGCTCTCCACGCAAGTAACTGTCTTATATCGGAGCAGACAGTACGTTAAATGGTGTGAACAATTTGGAATGAACATGATTCTTTATATAGAGAGAATCGCTATAAGAAGGGACACCTTTTTACCGCTTACTGCTTGCCACCGCTAGCAACATGGTTATGGCCGGTTTGTTCATGCGTCGTTTTGTCGGTGCGTTCGTTTACAGCTAAATTATTTGTAAATGGCTTGCATCACTCTTGAAATGTCATCGCCTCTTGCATGGCGTTCATGTCATTGTTTCCCGACGTGTCAAAGTGGTCCTTCTTAGAGCACTCCTCTATATCAAATGAGGAGGGGACGAAGTGATTTCATCAGTAATGATGAAGTTGCGATTTATGCTTTTACAAAGTGCATGGACTTCTCTGGCCGAACAAAAATGTGAGTGGTGTTGTCAGACAATCAGCGTTGGCGTGAACGTCTTTAAATTTGTGTACTTTTACGTTCATGCTGAATTGAAGATCGATGTTCAAACTAAAAAAGCAGAACGAAACAGTCGAAGACGTTCATATTATTGTGCAAAAGGCAGCTTTTAAAATGAAACTTAATAACTGGAGGAAAGCGGAAGTGGCGCTAATGGTGTTGGGAAATCCTACATCTTTGAAGAGTGATGCCTGTTTTCTCAAACGTGCCGAGTTGTTATTTTTTTGGAAAATAACAAACGCTGTTTAACCGTTAAGCACTATAATTTTTTATAAGGTTTCTCCTTGAAAACCAACTGAAATAATACACTTCGATGAAATTAAAGAAACAAGTCAATTAAAATATTTGCGCAGATGAAATACGTACGAAAAAGAGTTAAATGAATCTCCCCCCTTCCGCCGCGCCTGCGGGAGGGCCTTGGAAGGCTGAGCCCTTCTCCGGGCCTGAAATTTGAATTCGAGAAAGTTTGTTTCTGTCAGACAACTTGCAGCTCAGGGTCGTTCATAAGTTAAGGTGCCCAGACGTCTCCAAAAAATGAATTAAATTTTTTAAAAATCCAAGATTTTTAATGAAAATACAAGTTTAAAATTGACTAATTAGTAAATCGAACCTCCATTTTTTTTTCGAATGTATGACATATCACAAATTTGGAGCCCACTTTTGAAAAAAAGGAAATCTTGTTTACATATATATGGACGTCTTTTGCGCAATTTTAAATATAATAATTTTTTACGTTGCAAATCATTTTAATTGTTTGCAGCTCGGGCACTTTTTTTTGGGGGGGGGGGGGGGGGGTACCGGCTAGTTTCATGTCGCACGAGAACGAATTCTTTAGCGAATAGATGGCGGTTAGCTTTTGTAGACAGCTGTGCACAAAAAAGAGAGAGACTTTAGGCTGAGGGCAGCCACTGAAACAAAAATCAGACATGGCCCGTAAAATTTTAGCAACGATCAATACTGGCCTCAATATGTCCAATAGTTTTCCTCACACCATTCCAGAGCCAATCCGAGTACAGTTAAATCACTAACAGATTTGAGTCAATCAACTTGTTTGGTGGCTGATCTACGCACCGGTCCCGGTCTCATATTACAAACGCATCCCCACACCGTGGTCCTCCGGAAGCTGCGAAGTATTACAACAGAGAAGAGGTACAAGGGTGCGGAAGAAGCGCTTCCCGTCGCCTCGGGTACTCTCGCTTACAATCAGGAAAGTGTGCCTCGCGCCCCCTTTTTTTGAGACTTTCTCAGTTTCCTGGTCGTTTTCCTATATTATTCCAGACAGAATTTGCTCACTATTTTCATGGTACAATGAATATATTGCATAAACACAAGGCTTGGATCGATTATTAAAATTATCTATGATTTTTCTTCCATGGCAAACATTCTCTCGGCGCTAACGACCATTTGTGAGAAAGTCAGAACAACACGAATCTAACCCACTTCGTGCTCTATTAATAATATTGATTTAACGGAATAATATCTCATTTGTCTCCAAGCATTCCACTTGCCTCTAATGATTTTTCTTAAATATCCTGATTCCCGCCTGACTTTTTCTGCTCTTAGCAAAATGTGGACCACTGTAATCTCCCATCATTGGATTTTGCACTCTCACACTGAATCACAGTGCGTCGGCTGATGCGAACAGTTCATGTTTGCCACCGGAAGACAAATCAAGTTATTCTTTTTCACGCAAACTAACGGAGAGATCATGTTGTTGGCTTCGTTTGTCGGCCGGTGCGAAGAGCCACCTGCGAACGGAAGGCGGGGCGGGGGCGGGGGGCGAGGGGCGGGGGCGACCGTTGCGTAAGGCCTCCAGTGGCCTTGCGCGGAGAAAAGGCGGTCCCGGTGGACATCCCACGAAGCGTCTGTGCTCGCACCAGCCACATGCGACCTCTGATGCACAACGGAGACCCTGAGGCACCAGCGGACGCAACGGATATCAAGCCAACAGGGATTTTCGTTTCAATTCAAATGCGCTGACTCATGACTTATGTATGGTTCAAATATGAACAATAACAAACAAATGGGGATAATATTATCGCGAGGGTACTTTAACTTGACCTTTGGCCTTAAAACAATATGTAGATCAGCAACTGTACCTGCTCTTAGAGACTGAATTCGAAGTGAAAATTAACATATTTTTCATTGTAATGGTAATTGCTGCTAAAAGCATACTCAATCTCACTTCGATTCTCTCATTCATTCTCTACAATATATTCACCTGCAGGCATTTACTGAACTAATAAATTCAACATCTCATTATACGCAGTTTTGATTCAGCTTTATTTTACCTGAATACTCATTTTTCCAAACCAGCATCCTCATCCCAGCAACATGACCTCACCAGTTGTATTTAATGGACCGGAAACAGGAAGAGCAAAGGTGAACAGAGAGAAACGGCACAAGCTAAAATATTTCAATGATACGACTACCAAACGCTACTATACTGATCCCCTCGGCAAGTTAAAAAAATAAAAAATAATGATAACTTGAGAGGCCAAGTAACATCACTTTGAAACATTCAAGTGATATGTATTTGACAAGAAATTAAAATATGGGAGGTCTAAATTACTAATTTCGGAATGGGCGTAGAAATTGACAGTAAAGAATACTGGCCTCCAGCCGGGCCATGTGAAAGGTAATCTTATTTGATTAAATCACCCGCCCCCGGGGGGGGGGGGGAAAAAAAAAACATTTTGGAGGCAGGGTTCATACGGGCGAACCCCGCCCCCCCTTTTTTTTTTTTTGCCCCGCCCCGGGGGGGGGGGGAAAAAAGAGAAAACTTAGTGAAACACCAGGATCTCGGGAAAAATAGAAAAACAAGTAAACAGTTTTCACTAAAAATGCAATTATTTGATTGTTATTCCGCATATTTTCTAACTACGCTAACTGGCTGAAGTTTCATAGTGTGCTACAGCTTTTGACATTGTTGACGCATTGAACATCAAAGTTTCAAGAATGAGGGCTGCCATTAAATATTTGTCATTCACGTGTTTCGTTATAAAACGGCACTTTTGTAGATATTATTAATATGAAAAGAACTGATGTACTTTTCACATATTAATGATATTGCAGTATTTGTAAAATGGTTTAGTTGAAATATTTAAATAATTGCAATGTTATACGAGAATATTTTAAGAGTATTTGCTGTTGTTGGGCAGTGTTGGGCACGCAACTTTCGGTAAACCATTTTGTGTTTTTGTTCAGCACTTTTCGTTCTGATGCAAGCTATAGTGTCATAATAAAGCAACTAACAAAGCATATACAAACATTACAACAAATGAATCAACCCTTAACTTCAGAACATCATTAAAACAGAATGTGGATCCCCTGTATTGAAAATCATATGACTAACTTGACTTACGCACTTTCTGTTTGGAAAATGTGTCTCAAAGTACTTTTAAATATTAAAAAATATCGTAAATAAAAATTCTAAACAAATTATCAATGCGCAATGATTCATTTAAACATCTCAAATATTAAAGACCTTAACGTGCAGCTCCAGTGAATTCTGAACAGAACTAAAACGTATTTTCGGAATGCATGAAGTAGCAATGATTGGAATGTTCTCAAGCTAGTCTCTATCAATACAGATCATAGAATAGAGACAATAAATGAATTAAAGGGGAGATAAAAACGATGTTCCAAACCCAAACAAAATCTGGAATGGACCCTATAAATCAAATGGTTTAAAATCCACCACAAATAAACAACCCATGAGGCCTCTTGCTTTTTTGAGAAGGAACTTTTCTGGACAAATTAGAACTTGCACAACTGCCTCTCTGGAGAAACTTCCCGCATCCCTCACGGGATGCATCGGAACTTCTATAAAATGTTGAACACTTCAAAAGATTTCTAAAGAGCACAACCTAAACGGTGAAGAAACCTAACTATGTTCAGTCAGTTTAAATGAAGATGCGAAATTAGAAAACTAGAATTGGACAGAAAAGAATGCAAAATACGCCATCAATCACGATATCGAAAGACTTCGACTATGCAATATTTGGCACCACACACCCGCATAGCTCAGCCCACGACACCCACTAAGAAGTTTCCACGTATAGTTCACACCGCCCTAACTCCACGCCGCCCGGTACTTATCCCGCTACATTCAAAGTCCATGAGACACCTAGCGTGCGCTCGGGCATGCTCCATTCCGCCGATGCCTTGAGCGCCTCAACAGCGCGACATAGAAACTCGCGAGGCGCGGAGCGAATCGTCAGGGCTCAGTTTACATATCCAAAGCACTGCGTTCGCACGCCGGAAGCGCGAGCAGGAGAAACGGTGAAACGAAAGCAATATTACGTTAACGACGCAGAAAGAATGCGGCGAACGGTAGTGTGCTTTCGCTGCAGTTGCGACGAAAGCGAAAGCGAAGCTTAGCGACGATTCTTCTCCCACGCGGTCGCCGGCGACTACGCCCCCGCCAATGGAGCGCGCGTTGGCTCGGATCAGCGGCGACTCGTACCTTAAGGGCCGCTGGTTCACAAATTATCACACGAAAACTAGAACCCTGACCCAGCATCTGTGCCCAGAAATCCCGGCACTACTAGGCAACCTATGAATGAATGCATGCAAGCTCTAATACAATACTGTTATAGAAGTTCTACGGCGGACTGACGTATTTGTTTGTTGTTGTTTTTTCACACTTCTTGTATGTAGGAATTGTGGAAACTTAAAGAATATAATTTAAAACATTTTTCGCAGAAGTGCCACATTATTTTATCTAATTTAAAATGAAGTATTCACTTGCAGAGCACTTTTAAAAACATGATTACTGCCTTCACGTAATGTGAGTGATGAACGTTCACCGATCAGGAGCTGCCTACCTGCGGTGATAATATATCCATGCAAAGAATTTTAAAAAACGAAATAAATTTTAAAAAAGCGAGATTTCTAAAATTTCTCCGCGTGTCCCGATCAGCATGGGGGAGCGAACGTCGCGTTATCGACATATGTCACGCGGTCAGTGAACTCAAGGTGCCGTTTTCTTTCTTGCGGGGACGTCTGGTTCGATCCCCGTCTCATTGCTATTTTGTGTGGTGCGAGTCGCCACACACTGAATTGCACTTCACCTCCACACGCACTGACATGCACACTCACTCACGCACACAAACACACGCAGCAGCTCCGACCGCACTTGACTCAGCTCACTGGGAGTATCAGCAGCCGCGAACGCGTGGGCGCGGGCGCAGGCGCGGGCGTGGGCGTGGGCGTGGGCGTGGGTGCGGGTGCGGGCCGGCGTCCTTTCGAGTGGCTGCACTGCGGCTGCGGCGGGCTCTGCGCGGCGACTGTCTGCCCCGGCTGCGCTTGCGCAAAGGCGAAAGCGCTCGCATCTGCCCGCGCCTTCCGCCCGCCCCACGCGCCGTGCCGCCCCGCCCCGCGCCGCGCCACCCAGAGAGATTGGGGCAGGCGCCGCGAAGTCCCCCTCCTCAGCGCCTACCGCGTTCGCCCAAATTCCTCCAGCCTTCAAGGGCAGCGATGGCCACGCACCAATTCGAATTCCTATCTTAAGACCTTTTCACTGAGTATGAGGAAAGCCCACCTTTCTGTCGCACAACGACAGAGGTATGCACGGAGGTCAAATCAAGCAACTAGGCGTATGTCGCCAACCTACGGATGTATGCCATCTACTTTATAATGCTGTTATGTAGTACGTAAGACCTTATGTGAAATATGAGGCATTAAAAATGGATGTTATTTACATACGTTTATTAACAAAAAAATTATGCCGAATTATGGAATTAATCTGTTTTTCAACAGTCGTTTCGCACAAAACGATCATGATTAGGTCACACTTAAAATAAATAATTCATTTGTAGTAAACTTCAAGAAAATATGTTCATAATAAATCCTGATATGTGCTACTTTCCTGAGGTAACTCAATATAACCAAGATCTGTCTTTACTAAAATTCTCTCGTATTCGTCGTGGAATGCCGGAGAGAGCGACCGGCCGATCGTGAGCGACGCGTTGCCGCTCCAGGGAATTTACCATTTGAGTGGAGACGAACAACACAGCTCTACTTCCTCGGTGCCCTAGGAAGCAAATTCACATTCACATTACAGACGACGGAAGAAATCGTCTCCGGCATTCGATCTGTCCTGGTTCACCGTAGAAGAGAAGAACAAGAGGTCACCCTGGCTAAACGAAGGGACCGGGCCCCTCCGCGAGGCACACGGGCAGCGAAGGCTTCCGATTCGGGCCGCCGGAGGTCGCGTCGCGCCTTCGCATGCGGAAGTGCGATAAGCGCCCACTCCACGTTCGGGGGGCGCGGCTGCTCGCCACGGTCCGTGCGCACCGCTACGTGCACCGATAGGCGCTTTTCAGCACACAGGGCCACGTCTCGGGGGATTGAGCTACTCGAAAGTTCTCGAGAGGTAAAGAAATACGTCTAGAACTGAACTAACACATGCGATTCGAACTCGGTATTGGAATAAAATAGCGACTTTCTGCCTTCACATTAGTCAGTAGTATGTCATACACGGACAATATTAAGCAAAGCGCTCATTATTTCACAACCGGATCTAGGCTTTGTGTTAGCTACACTGAGCAGAATGTATCCGGAATCTATGACGAGTACGTATAGCCTGGGAGTTCAGTTTAGTAATTTTTCTTTTGAAGAAAATGTGATATTGCACACACATATATATATACATATACATATATATATACATATA